>JALRMF010000226.1:0-80612 GCA_026120015.1 Dendrostoma leiphaemia
CTGTTTTGCTAGAGAGCCCCTGCCAAAGTGGATAACCAAGGGTCCCCCCAGTCGTGCCAAGGCTCGCTTATTTCAAGACTTATGGCGGGAACCTCCGTATAGTCTCTCTCCCCAGCTCCCTCGCTGCTCACCTCACCTAGCCTCACCTGGCCTCGCCTCGGAACACTGCTCACCCCCCGTCCCCACCCCCCTTGCAAAAAAAGATCAGGCCCGGGGGGCGACCAAGACCCAAGGGCCGGGACCCGGCTGGTTCAAGCCATCGTCCCAACATCATCTCGACTTGCGACTGGACAATGAAAAGTGTCTCCAATTCAACCCAACCGGCCGCTAAAGTCAAAGTGACAGCTCCCGTGGTCAATGCGCCCGTCCATTTGTGAAACTGGGTCCCGCCACCTCCCGCCTTGTCATTCCCAGCGACGCGGTACGGAGCAAAAAAATGTCATTGTGCGTGGCTATGCCAAATGGGGCACTACTCTGTACCCTTGGTAAGTATCATGGAGATCCTCTCCACCAACCTCACTCGACATCGGGGTACCTGTTGGTTGCAACCGTCGCGTCCTCGGTCAGCAGCATGAATGCATGAAGTGCAGCAATTTCGCAAGACGTCTTACCTACGGTTACCTGAGGTGACATCCTCATTGCAAAACGCCAGAAAAGAAAAGAAAGAAAGAGAAGAGAGATTTAAAAAAAAAAAAAAAAGTAAAAAAAAAAGGGTCCCCTCCCCCGGTATCACGCCAGCACTGACTGACATCAGACCGACACTGTATTTTGCTTCTCCCCCCCCCCCCCCCGGTGCCCTCCGGCTCAGACCTGCGCCCGTAGCGCCGCTCTTTCTCCTTCAATATGCGTAAGGCACTGCCTGGCTCCATTCTACAGATCACAATTCGACAACCACCCCCCCCCTCCTTCCCTTCCGTGCCTTTTTTTGGCACGTCGTTGCCTCCCACCACCCCTTCCACACCCCCCGGAGGTCGACGCGACATGACGTGACACGCTTTCTGCCCAGCTGTGACAGCTCACAATCGATAGCGTCAAGGCCATCTCCGGATGATGATGCATGCAATGCCAGGCCCTGCAGCAGAGTAGCGGGTCGAGGGCACACAAACACGGAAGCATCCGTCCTGTGTAGGGTCTCAAAAAGTCCTGCGCCAATGCAGGTACGACAAGAGCATGTAGAGTGCCCGGCGCAATGCACGGATTGCGTGCATGCATCTCGCTAGAATTACGTGCCGAGGCCGGAACTCAGGCAGCGTGTCACCAGGGTCGGCCGTGGGCACACGCGGCGGAAGGCCGTGTCATTCGAGGTGTATGTATACGATCATATCTGTAGTAGAAGGCAGCACGGAGACAGAGAGCGAGCACCATAGATGATCCTCACTGCTTTGAGAATGCATTGCATTGACTTGTTGCCCATCGCCGCGTCATATTGTTTTGTGTATCGTACAATCTCATTACTTGAAATAGTCAATTTCGCGATGTTCGCCTTGCCTCGAAACGCCGCCCCGCCATCATCGCCAGCAAACCTCCGTCCATGTGCATCCGTCAATTTCTGTATTACAAAGCAATTTTGGTCCGTCTTTCTCCCGTCCGACAAGCTCTCGCTTGGATCTGATGCTACCCCGAACCCGACATGGCAATCGCCAACCGAGCCGATCAGATAGGCTTGGGACTGCACGGCTGATCAAACTCGCATCGGCCTGATTGTTCTCGATTTTGCCAGTCTGCATGTATGCCGAAGTTGATCCATACCTAGATAGCTCGACAGGCTGCCTGCTCGTTTTGTCGGCTCTTCGGACCAACAAGGATGACCATGATTCTCAATAGGCATCGCTTGCGATGTAACTGATTTGTCATTTGTCGGACAAGGAGGCAAATCGACTAAGCAAAGTTGTCGCTCCGGTCAACCCAGATATCCTCCAGCTCCGCAAAGCTCTGGAAGTGGATGGGTCGATGAGCATCATTGTAGAACGGCTGCGGCGTGTCGAGCTTCACGCGTACCGGCTTCTTCTCGAGACCGGAGAAGGCTGATCCCATGAAGCTGTAGTTCCACTGTCCGGTCTCCGGCACGAGGAAGAAACCTCTGTACCGAGGGCTCAGCAGTAACTTGCGCTTCTCACCCATACTTGTCGTGAACCCTTGGGGCTGGTCGCTCTGCAAGTCCTTGTTGTCGACTCCCCATTTGTAGCCTTGAGGCGTCAGAGCCCATGCGGACATTGACACGCTGCCTGGTGTGAAAGACACGGCGACGGTGAGTGTCTTGTCTCGAGCCCACTCCGTATGCGCGTCGAGAAGTTTGGCGTGCTCCGTAACATCTGCTGCAGACATGTATGGAAGCTCGTTGCCGGACATTGTGTGGATCAGGCCCAGTGGTTCCATGCCCTTCAGCATCTCATGCTGAGGAAGCTGTTGGGGCAACTGGACATTTCGGAGCCCACCGATCTGAGGCACCAAGACTATGCACTTGATTTCCTTGACCTGGTCATTGTCGGGCGGAGATGCTCCGTAGAGATACCCAGCCACCTGAACGCGGAGATCCGCAATGGTGATGAACCGCTTGAGGATGTTGTTCGGCATCACGTAGGTAATGTCATCCAGATCGTTGTCCACAGGAGAGACATAGATGTTGTTAGAACGAGTGCGCAGGTTGGAGCTTGCGATGGCTCGTGTGCGCCACTCTGTCTTGGATGCAAACGTCTGCTGTTCAAATTGAGACGTCGTGGTGACAATGATCTCCTCCCCGTGTGCATTTTGCGTTCTCGTCGTTACAGCCGTGAGTTGCTGTTGCTCTTGCTGCTGCTTCTCGATCTCGGCGGCCTGCTGCCTCTGCAATGATGGCGCGGAAATCTCCATACCTAGGATGATGTCACGCACCTCACTGCTCGTCAAGCTAGAGACATTGACATTGTTCTTCTTTCCGTAGTCGTTCAGAATGAGGTCACGAAGCTGAGTCTCGACCTTGATCCAGTCTTCGTCTGACAACGTGGGCCAAATGTGGTGTTCCTGAGTGATGACTGTCTTGTCTGGTCGCAATATCAACTTGGTCTTGTCCATGTTGACGTGAAGAGCGCGAAGGATAAGGATCAAACGCGAAAAGGCCGTGTACGAGGAGATGCTCTTGAGCCACTCGTCGTAGAGGTTGAACAGTACCATCTGTGGCTCGGTGGCTCTGAGGATCATGTCACCCAGTTTTTCGACCTTCATGGCGGCCTGGAAGGGAAGCTGCAGCTCGGAAGCACGAATCGAGATATTCGGAAAGTCGAGCAGATTGACCTCGAGAGGGTCCAGCAGACCCTTCCTGGTGACGATCAATTGCTTCGGCTGTTCCTCCACCGGAAGGGACCGGATGAGTGCTGCGACTTCTTCAGCAGTCTTCCACTTGGCCAATTGACCAAGACGTTTCTGTCCAGCCCAGACGCTGGTGTGGATGATCTTTAGGAACAGCTGACCAGTTCTGGGGTTGAAGATGAAGATAGCGCCGTTGATGGGCTTGGTGGTCAAGTTCCCTTCGAAGGTCTTGTGAATGGTAACACGGTAGACATTGGTGTCGTCAATGAACAGCTGCGTCTGGTTGCTGAACAGCTCTGAGTAGTTCTGAGAGTTCAAGAATTCTTGGTTGCTCTCTGAAGCGTAGAGCTGTAGACCCTTTCGAATGCGCTCTCGTAAGACGTACAGAGCAGGGTTGGCCTTCATAATCTTGGCCATGGCTTGCTGTATGAGAACCTTCAGACCTGGAAAGTAGTGACCGTATGCCGAGTACAGGTTGTATGCCAGGTCGATGCCGATCATGAGACCAGTAGCCGAAGGGTAGAGACTCATGCTGTCCGTGGTATAGTCGAGATATTTGGCGCGGACATATCGCTCAATGTCGTGAGAGTCGTAATCACCATACCGCAGCTGCACGTCGACCCAAAACTTGTTCGTCGTGGTGGGCTCAATAACGTCTTTCGTATCGAATAACATCGAGGGCCGGGTGACGTTCCACTTGTGACTGGCGAATAGCTGGATATCCGCGCACGAGCTATTCATCTTGTACGACTTTCGAGGGTGAATGGTCTCCTTCTGAACGCTCTCGATCGAGAGCGATTCCAACTCCTGGTCGAAAACCTGACACAGATCCATGACGATGCTCTCATGGATCTTCTGCCAAAGATGGGCACGGAAAATCTGGATGAGTGAGATCTTGAGTGTCGGGATCTTGCCGTGCAAGAAGATACCCGTCAAGTCGAGTTGAACCTGGGAAGAATGAGGTCAGTATAGAGATTAGGATACAGCAAAGGGGGGGTCGCGCAGAGACCTGAAAGCCGACATATACGTTTGCGCTGTTTAAAAAGTCAGTGGATGATCCAGAGAGGTTGATCGTGGTGTCGAAGCTTACCGATTGATCGTGGGTGACCACCAGAGTGTGAAACGGCGGTTGGGGATCTGGTTGAGACCACTTCGTTGGGCGTTCGTCACTGTTGACAAGTCGTTAGCAAAAACATATCGTTTGATGGGGATTTGGGCGTCCGCGTATTACGTTTTTTGAATTTCATCGATTCTATGATAACTGGTTAGCAGTTGCTTCGACACGAGCGGATTTTCCGAAAGACAGGATAGGGAGAGAGGAGGCGAGGATGGGGAGAAGAGGGGAGGCTGGTATGGAGGCAAGGACGTTGTCGAAGGTGGATACCCCAGAGGAAAATACCCAAAAGGGGGTTATCCCAGAGGAGGTTATCCCAGAGGAGGTTATCCCAGAGGAGGTTATCCCAGAGGACAACCAGCCCATAGGAGGCTATGAAAGAGGGAGCGGAAAACTGGTGGGTCGTGTAATGTATGTGTGTACGGGTGGTCTGGGGTAGGGGGGTCCGATGTTGACTTGGTGTGTGGCGATGTTCGTCCTCTCAGCAGGGTCACATGCCGAAGTGGTTACTTACCTTCGAAGCCGCTGGCCTTCTCCCAGAAAAGACCCTCCCAGGATGGGAACCCAGTTGCCTTGAAGAGCGTGTGCTCCAGAATAGTCTCCACACCGCCCAATGCTTGAATGACGTCCGTGCGATACGCATTAAGATTCCAGAGCTTTCCATCGTGTCGTTGACTTGTCCACCAGAAGGGGTTGTTCCTCATCTGCTGGTAGATCTTAAACTCCGCCCTTGTCCTAAAACCCTTATCAAAGCTCAACGTGCTCCTGTCCTTCTGGAAGAGCGTGTTGATACGTGGGAGACCGCGGTCCCAACTGTCCTCGAGATCTTCCAGAGTCAACCGGCGGTTCTGCTGGTTGGCTTCAAGGCGCTTCTGCGAGTACTCGGTCCACACCCGCTGGGAATCGATGAACTCAGACTCCCACGGGATGATGTACCTGAAGATGTTCGGGATCAGAGTCTCCTCGTCGTGGGACATGCCGGCTCGGTAGTGGGTGACTCCAGTATCCGTCTGCTTGGACCACCGCTTGTCGCTGGCCGGGATTAAGATATGAGAGCCTGAAATCATACCGAGACCTCCCAGCTCCTTGGGTGTGTAGAACACAGCGGGCGGGAAACGCGAAGGCATCTTGGAGTTGAGGCCGATCTTCACTCGGGTTTGAATCTTGGTCTCGCACTTGACAATAGTGTCAAGCAGTGTAATCGTCGAAACAGCTGCCTCACGGTAGTACGTGAACAGAGCAATCAGTGCTGTGTTCCACTTGTTGGCGATCTTCGTGAAAGTCGTCGAGCCAGATGACATGAGAATCTGTCGGATGCGGTTGTTGAACTTCTGGACGTCCTCCTCCGTGACCTGCAGGAAGGCATGCGCCGTTCTCTCCTTGGATGTGTTGTCGACTAGAGACCACACGCTATCCTTGACTGGGAATTCTTCATTCTGATTGCGAATCTTCGGTAAGATGCGAACCTCAAACCCACACATCGAAAACAGGAGGTTGGGGTTGTCTCGACTGTAGACGCTGACAAAAGTGTCGTCCCACTCGATGGTCGTGATGGAGCGCGGCAAGCGGTTCTTGAGATCCCAGAATACGGCACGGCCAAGATTGACATCGTGTCGCATCAACCTCATACGCGAATCTCGAGGCCAGCACTTCTTGCTCTTGTACCCAATAACGTTCTCGAAGTTAGGATCAGGCTGCTCCGTCAGGAATCTCTGAATCAGATCCCTCGACTCCTCAGCCGAGAACCTCAAGAACATCCAGATCTTGTCGATATACCGGGTGTAGAGACGAATAGGATGTTTGGACTCGGTCTCGCGATCACGGAACTGAAGGAAATCGTTCGGCCCTTGCGGTGGACCAGCGATCTCAGTAGCTCGCTGTGGGCCCAGGAGTAGGAGATCGAGGACAAGACCGTAATACTGAAAGACGAACGCCGAGAACTGGAGACCACGGATCATACCGTAGCTGTTGACATGGTTCATATCCTTGTAGGTGAGCGTGACGTTGTTCTTCGCGGTAATGTAGTCAGCCAAATTGTGGTCCATGATCAATCTGAGAAGTGAGTTGAGCAGTGTCAACTCAATCTTCTCGTAGACCTTGGACAGCTCAGTCTCGATCATGACGTTGCATTCGCCATCCTCGGTGACCCAGACTTTCTCCAGGTTGTTGATACCCTGAGCCCACTTGTAGACAAGCAGTGGCGGAACTTCCGAATCCGCGGGCTTGATCCACGCAGGAAACAAATGTCGTTGGTCGGCTTGATACCACAAGTATTGGTCCAAGTACGCATCGCTGATCTTCTCGATTGGTTCGATGTCGTAGACAGGATTGATAGTGCTATAGTTGTCATTCATGTCGATGCCGACCTCCTTGAAAGCGCGCTGGGTGAGCAAGAAGCGCTTGATCCGTTCCAGAGTCGTGCCAGGGCTGTCATAAGCTTGCTCGATGAGGGCCAACTCTTCACGCTGGCTTTGGTTGAGACGACCCTTGGTCGAGTACGCCTCCCGGAGTCGCTCGAGGGCCAGGATCAGGATCTTCGTATCGTGCTTGTATGACACGCTGGGAAATGGAATCGGTGAAAATTTGCGCGACTCCAGCCAGTGCACCATAGTTGTGTAAATCGCGACAGCCTCCTCAGAAGAGACGTACGGGCCATCCTTCATGTGATTGTGCTGACGCTCCTGCTCAGCCTTGAGCCATAGACGTGTGAGACGTCCGACATTCTTCTTGGCAACGGTCTTATCGACGGTGGCGCCTCTCCTGATTCTCTCACGGTTGTAGTGCGCAACAGAAATCCACCAATCTGCCTTTGCCTTGACATATCGCAGGATGATGTTCTCGATGGCTGCTGGCAGCCCAGGGACCTTCCAGGGGATGTTGCTCTTCCAGCATCTCCAGGCCTCTGAGAGATGCTGCAGTACCGTGTTGACCTTGTTCTGCTTGATGCCCTCCGGCATCATGTCCATGAGATCCGCCATGACGGAGGCACGAAGCTCCAAGTCGAAGTGAGACTCGACACGCTGCTTCGTCACCGTCTTCGCAACACCCTTGGAGTGGCGACCTTCGAACTGTCGGGAAAGCAGGTTTCCAAGCCATCGCTCAAGCAAAGGGATGATACCGCGCATGAAAAACAGCCAAACTCTCCAAGCCGGGGCCCAGAAACCGCAGCCGGGACCCTTTCCAACGGGGCCAGCGTTGAAGCGGTAGTAGATCAAGTGCTTCAAGTCTTTGCATGTCCGGATCTGGTGCATCAGCTTGTACTTGTACCGATACATTCCCGTAAGCTGGCCCACATGGTTGAAAGCATACAGGATACCATCTGCAAGTTGAAAAGCATCAATATTACCTAGTCGGTACTGCACTTGAGCGTCGACTATGAGCTTCGTGAGACGCAGAATTTCACGCATGAGATGGAAAGCGTTGCCAAAGCGGGACTTCTTTCTTTCCTTGGTCGTGAGTGTCTTGACGGGTTTCAGGTTGAAGTTGTAGTCGAGATGGAGGTAGGTGAGGTTCTTGCGATGTATAAGAAGATTGAGCATGTTGAATCCCTGTCGGCAGACTTGCAGACCTGCTTCGACCCAGTCGATGGTCGTCTGCTGGAAGAATTTGGTAGACTTCAACGTGCGAAGCAGATTCTGCCTCTGGAGGGCCTTGGGCTTCTTCTTATGCAGCTCGTTCAGAACATAGCTTTTCAGCATCTTCTGATATGACACTCGGACCTTGACTGGTTGCTTCGGCGGACAGTGCTCGAGATACCACTGCTTGATGAGCGGCACATCTTGAGCACGCACCATACGCCCAGAGCGGCGGTCGAATGGGAATGGAGCCCACCACAATTCGATGGCAGAAGCAGTCTCATCAGTGTAAAGCTCTTCCTCGGCGAGGAATGGCTCGACGCCTGCTGGCAGTGTGAAAGCCTCATCCTCTGGCTCTTCTATGCTGTCTTTGCCGAACAGCTCGTCTTCGTGACTCATGGTGAGGTTCTTTGGAGCCACATCTCGCAGTGATATCGGGTTCAACCCCTTGTCGAAGTAGAAAGCCGGCAAGCTAGGATCTTCACTTCGGTTGTAGACCGTTTGGGGGTGAGAATGCCAAGACAGGTGGACACTTCGGGGCAGGGAATTGTACAAGAACGGGAACGCCACCCGGTACTCGGTCCGAACGGCATTTCTGAAGATGATCCGGTCAATAGCATTGAACTCGCCGAAGTCCTCGTCATTAGGGTCGATATCCTTATACAAGGGCTCGAATCGCGGGCCGCCGGGCAGGGCGACGTTGAGCGCCTTGGCCGTCAAGAAACTCTTCAAGTCAAAGAGGTAGAAGTAGTTCTGGTCGTAGACATCGGAGACCAACGGTCGGCTGAGTCGGTACAAGTTGGCCATCTGTGGAAGAGTAAGGTTCCATGTCTTGTAGCTGGGCCCGTTAACGTGTGTAGTGTCCAGAAGCGGCCGGTGGTCATAGAACCATTCGTAGATTGCCTCGTCGTCTTCATCGTCCAGCTCCATCTGGACTGGCTCCAGAGGCTCAACGTCTTCCAAGTTTTCGGACCACGACAGCGGCGGCTCCTCGTCGTCGAATGGAGGGAATCGCATCCGCTTGAACAGCCGTCTGTCGCTCTTCTCCTTTCGCATGATCGTCCACATCGAGCCCCACTGAGCTTGGAAAACAGGCTCGATGACACGAGGTATCTCGTTGACCAGCGTCAAGCATCCGTTGACGTGGTACAAGACCTTGACCTCTCTCGCTGACTCCCACGGCATAGGCATGTTCTCCAGTAGCTTCATGACCGCGTGTGGCATGAACTTCAGCGCGCCCAAGTAGCTTCGCTTGTCCGCAGTGTACTTCTTTTGCGAGACATCGCCGATGTCCTTGACGATCTTTCGCAAGTGCTCGGGCGGCATGTCAGCCTTCTGCGTCTCAACAAAGCCTCCTTTGCGCTTCTCGCCGAACCGAGCTCGCTGCATCCGGAGCCATTCCTTCTTCTTCTGCTCGAACTTGGCCAGCTGCGGGTCTGCCGTCGGTCGGAAGCCCGGCGGAGGTGGTGGTGGTGGTGCGCCAGGGGGAGGAGGGAGCTGAGAGGGCGGAGGCGGCTGAGCAGAGTCTGGAGGTGGAGGAGGGGGACCCCAGCCCGGAGGCGGCGGCGGTGGGAGCCCAGACATCTTTACGCGTTCTCGAGATATGCGAAGTCGTCAAATCTGTCGAGGAAACTGCTGTCTCTGTTCGCAATGCCCGCAAGTCGCGAACAGCGTGGCGGGCAGTTTCACCTATGCGCGCAGTTTAGCAGTGACACTCAGTAATTCGTATCGATCGGTGTTGTTGCATACAGCTCCTCTTGAGTTGCCGATGTCATGGGCAGGTTCCCTGGATGTCCAGAGTGATGTGGATGTGGATGGGAGAGGATGGATTCCTGGGTCTGTTCTTCTTCGCCTTCGATGGAGGAGATGCCTTGATGATGGCGACCTCTTTTTCACGCGCTGGGGCTAGTCCGATCTGGAACTAGCATATCTTAGCCGGTGGCCCCGCTGCGGACAGGGATGCTAGGCCCGCTCAGGTTCAGGACGACTTCCAGGCGCTCTCAGCAAGACGAATCTGACAGGTTCACTGTCGCTGGAATAAGTAGTTTTCGAGTCTGCGAGAAGAATGTGTATGACGGTGCACCTAGATGAGCTGCGAACCAAATACTTTTTAACATTGGCCCACGCAAAAGTTGACCTCCAAGAACGGTGACCCATCTCAAGATGCAAATTTACTTACATGGACGCATCGCACCACCCAGATAGTTCCTTATTCGGCTAGTGCTGTACGAAGTACCTACTCGGGAGCCTCATCTTCCCTCCTTGCGAGCACCATACCTGCACTGCCGCTGCCTTCTGCCTGTAACGAACTCTTCTGACTCATAACATACTGCGCTCGCAAATCAGAAGAAATCTCTTGTCGTATCTGGAAAGCCAAGAACACTTGGATCAGCAATCCCCCAGAATCAAGACGCGAGTTGCCAGTTTCTCAGCCCAGCGTTAGCTTCCCGCAGCTGGTTGACGGGCTCTGCCAGCTGGCCAGAATTTACTCCACAGGAAAAAGTTGACCCCTCCAAACGGGTCCAACGCAACCTCTTTCAACTGCAACACAACACCACAAAAGTCGCAACAAAGCCGCCACCACCCCCCGACAATAGGAACCGATTCGCGACCTCGAACGAACGGCCGGTCCATCTCATCGACTCAACCAAAAAGCCGATATGTCTCGATTCTTCCGCAGCGGCGACGACAGCTCCTCTGAGAGCAGCTCCGACGAGGAGGAGCTGTACTCCGGAGAGGAGGAAAAGGAAAAGGAGGAGCAGTCCGACGAGGAAGAGTCCGAGGAGGATGAAGACGAGGATGACTCCGATTCCGATTCCAGCGACAGCGATGCGGGAAAGAAGCAGGGTGCTTCGCGTTTCTTGGAGGGCTGGTCCGACAGCGAAGAGAGCGAGACTGAGCAGACGACCAAGGTCAAGTCCGCCAAGGACAAGCGACACGACGAGCTCGATGCCACCATTACCCTGATCACCAACGCCGAGAAGATCAATGACTGGAATACCATTTCTAGTGGTAAGCATTAAGATTCGTCATCTTCCTGCCGTGCCTGCGATGCTGATCTGCTACAGAGTTCGACAAGCTCAACCGCCAGGCTGAGAAGCTGCGGGCTTCTGGCAAGGCCCCCAAGTCCTACATCAAGTGCATTGCGGATCTTGAGGACTTCATGAACGAAGCGATCGCCAAGCAGAAAGTCAGCACCAAGAAGATGAACAAGCTGAACGCGCAGGGTCTCAACGCCGTCAAGCAAAAGATCAAGAAGACGAACAAGGAGTACCAGGCACAGATTGAGGAGTACCGCGAGGACAAGGACGTGTACATGTTCGACTCCGAGCCCGAGGAGGAAGAGGTCAAGCCCAAGAAGATCCGCGTCAAGGACACCTTCAACGACGCCACCGAGGATGTCGGCGGCGACGAGTTCACAGAGGTGGGACGAGGTGGAAAGATCCTCCAGTACACCCCCGAGAGTATCTTCAAACACCTTCGGACGATAATGGAGTCTCGAGGCAAGAAGAACACGGACAGGGTGGAGCAGATCAAGATCATGGAGAAGCTCAACGAGATATCGAACACCCCCTACCAACGGATTCGCGTCCTGCTCACTCTCGTCTCGACCCGGTTCGACCTGGGCTCAGGCGCAACTACATCTATGCCCGTGGAGCACTGGAAGGCGGCCGAGAAGGAGATTGGCCTTCTGTTGAACACCTTGGACGAGCACCGTGACTACGTCGTCATCGAGAATGCCGAGGAATGGGAGAACGACGACGCACCCCCAACCCTGCAAGAGGGCCAAAAGTACATCAAGGTGCCTGGAAGCGTGGTCTCCTACGTTGAGCGCCTCGATGATGAGCTGACCCGCTCCTTGCAAAACATCGATCCTCACACTTCAGAGTACATCGACCGTCTGACCGACGAGAGCTCTCTTTACAACCTCATCTTCAAATCACAGCTGTACTACGAGATGTTGCGCAAAGACGAGTCATTGGAAATTGAGCAGGACAGCATCAACCGCATTGTCAGCCGTCGTCTGGAACACGTCTACTTCAAGGTTTGTTATCTCTGGCCCCCAAATCCTGGTATGGTGTATGCTAACCCCGTCTTTGTAGCCATCTCAAGTAGTGAAGACTCTCGAAGAGAACTCCTGGAAGACCGTGCCCGCTAAAGTAGACTCGACGATCACACCTCGCGCCAGCAGCATCGAGGCTCCCGAACTCGTCAACACTCTCAGCAACTACCTCTTCGCTAACGGCGAGGGCTATCACCGAGCCCGCGCCATGCTGGGCCACATTTACTTCCTCGCACTTCACGACGACTACTACAAAGCTCGCGACCTGATGCTGATGTCCCACTTGCAAGAGAATATCGCCAACTTCAACGTCGCAGCACAGATCTTGTACAACCGGACGCTCGTGCAAGTTGGTCTCTGTGCTTTCCGCAAGGGCCTTGTGTATGATGCCCAGAATACGCTTCAAGAAATCTGCGGCAGCGGTCGGCAGAAGGAGCTTCTCGCGCAAGGTGTCATGATCCAGCGATACAGCCAAGTTTCTCCAGAGCAGGAGCGTCTGGAGAGACAACGGCAGCTGCCCTTCCACATGCACATCAACCTCGAGCTCCTGGAGTGCGTGTACCTGACCTGCAGCATGCTGCTCGAGATTCCTCTGCTTGCCCACATCGGCTCATCTCCCGACATCAAGAAGAGAGTCATCAGCAAGACCTACCGCCGCATGTTGGAGTACCACGAGCGACAGATCTTCACCGGTCCCCCTGAGAACACGAGGGATCATGTCATGCAGGCATCTAAGGCCTTGGCTGCGGGCGAGTGGAAGAAAGCAACCGAATTTATCCACGCCATCAAGATCTGGGAGCTGATGCCAAATACTGATGATATCAAGTCCATGCTTGCCAAGCAGATCCAGGAGGAGGGTCTTCGCACGTACCTGTTCACATACGCTCCTTTCTACGACACCCTCGCCGTCGAGACACTGAGCAATATGTTCGAGCTCGAGTCGAGGAAGACAGCGGCGATCGTGAGCAAGATGATCAGCCACGAGGAGCTCTCTGCTGCTCTCGATCAAGTCACCAAGACTGTCATTTTCCGCAAGGGTGTCGAGCTTAGCCGGCTCCAGAGCTTGGCAATGGCTCTTTCAGACAAGGCCAGCAACCTCATCGAGACGAACGAGAGGACTCTGGAACAACGGACGGTGGGCTCCACGAACGCTTTCGAGCGATCGACCCGGGGCGGCCGTGGAGGACGTGGCGGTGGAAGGGGCCGTGGTGGACCGAGAACCGGCGGTACTGGACCGAGACAGACCGGTGGCACTCAATTCACGGGTGGTGCTCTCGGCGCTGCTGTCCGTGGTTAGATGTAGCGTTTTTCTGATTTGAAGGAGTTGTTCTTCACTCGGGTTTATCGCATGGGAACCGGTCTTCCTTACTTGGGAGGTTGAAAAAACGGACAGGCACTCGTGACGGTGAACGCCGCGAGTTTAGACAGCTAAATTGATGACAAGCTTCTAATGCATCTGACTTTCGGTGTGATACTTGCTCAAATTGCATCATTCTGAATCGCTTGGGGTTTTCTGAATAAACATGACAAGAAGTTCACCCTGCTGTCTCTTCAGAAATGTAGTTGCTTGCCATTTTCCCTTTTTTGAGGGGGTTTGCATTTTAGGCCCCCGGAGTTTTGGGGGGGGGGGGTCTTGCGTCTTTGATTAGATATGCATCAGCGGCAGGCAAATCGCCAATTTACAAGGAGCTTCAAAATTCATGAGTTCAATAACTGTCGCCGAGCCTCGCAAGTCGATTTCGCACCTGTCCGAACCACACACACAATATGCCGCCCAGGATACCAACGTCGCACATCGCAAGATGCTGCAAGACGTCAATTGAACGATCGAGGACGTCGGCGCCTCTCACGTCCCTCTTTGCCGCCCTGTCCATCCAACGGGCCCCACAAATACCGGCGCTGTCGCAGTCACGGCACGCCTCGATCCTGGGCGACCTTCGCGACAACCGGGGCGCGTACAACAAGCGGATTAGAAAAGGTCGTGGTGCGTCTTCCGGGTACGGAAAGACGTCTGGTCGCGGTCACAAGGGTCAAGGACAGCATGGAAAAGTCAAGCCTTGGTTCCAGGGTGGCCAGACGCCGTTGATCATCAAGCACGGGCGGATGGGGTTTGTGAATCAGTAGGTCCGCTCCACGTGCTCGCGCGAATTTGATCAAGACTCTCTCTCTTGCTGACCTGGTTCTGTCTCTCCACAGCACCAAAGAAAACCTGGCGTCCGTAAACCTCAGTCGACTCCAGACGTGGATCGACGCCGGCCGCATCGACCCGACGAAGCCCATCACGCCCAAGGAGCTCATCAGGTGCAAACTGATCGGCAAGGTGCCGGACGGGGTCAAGCTCCTCGCGCGCGGGCGGTACGAAAAGCCCGAGGACGGCAAGCCCATCCTGAAGCAGCCCATCGACATCATCGTGTCGCGGGCGTCGGCGAGGGCGATCACGGAGATCGAGGCGATGGGGGGCAAGGTCGTCACCCGGTACTACACCAAGCAGGCGATCAGGAACCTCTTGGCCGGCAAGAGCGTCAGCACGGACAAGCCGCTGCCCACCGGCAAGGAATATCTGCAGATAGAGCTCGCGAAGCTGAAGCAGGGCCCGTATATGTACCGGCTGCCGGACCCAACGTCGCGTTGGCACATCGAGTACTATCGTGATCCGGCGCATAGGGGTTATCTGAGCCACCAGCTGAAGAAGGGTGAAACGCCCAGTTTGTACTTCAAGGTACCAGGCCAGGCGGTCAAGAAGAAGGCTGCCAAGGTCAGGGTGGAGAAAGACAACAAGCTGTTTGAGCTTCGATAGAGTCGAAATACTTGAGGAGATGTGTATCATATGGCTTGGTGACTGTACAGACCAGAGCATCTTGAGCAAAATATGCATACCTGTTGACATATCACCTGCGGCGTGAGACACGCAGCGACGACCCTGCGTACAATCTATGTGTTTGTTCGGGACTCGGTCGTTCTTTGCCAGGCAGAGGAAGCACTCTGCATCGCGACCGACACTAGGATCTAAAAAAAGTCGCCTAGATGTAGCTATACGCGCATCATGTCAAGGTTCTCTTGTTTCGCTAACAAAACTCACAACCTTCTGTGCCAGGCAAGGTGGTTTCTCGGATGGGATCATGGGTGTCGGGAGCAGGCTGCCACGGCGCATCAGGTCGCCTTACCAGGAACGCCGCGACTCCCAATTGGGCGGTAGATCCGCAGAGCTTCCCCCCTGTAATGAGTTGCGTTGCAGGTCAGAGCTTCTACAACACCGAATTGACAACGGAGGCTCTTGACCAACTCAACGTTGTGTGTCGAGGGTGGCGCTTCATTGTTTGGATACCCTTCTGCACTCTCCTGAGCTCTGAGATTACGTCTTATCAATTTGCATACAACATCGTTATTGGGCCGCAATTGCTGTTGCCCTGTCTCCGTGTTCCGTCGCATCGTGACGCCCCGAATCGATTACGTTACTCTGCTTCACCTCCAACGCTGATCACAAGCGACTCGCCCCTACGCATATAGCACCTCGACGATCACTCCTCGCCCCGCCGCCCGGCCCGCCTGCTCTAGCAGTTACAAGTAATACAGAAAGCAAAAATGTCCCTCTTCGGCACCTCACCGCCGGACGAGTCGCCCTCGATGCACTCGTCCTTCGCCCGCTCGCGCGCCTCGCTCTTCGAAGAGGAAGAGTCCATGACCGCCTCGCAGACGCAATCCGCCTCCAACTCCCTCTTCCAGGACGATGGCTCGCCGTGGGACATGCCGACGCCGCGCAAGCAGAAATCACGAGCAGATCTCCTCCGCAACCTCCTCCACGCTGCCGACGCCCCCGACGGCTACATCGAGACGTTCGACGCGGTGGTCCGGGACGACGGCAGCGCAGGCAAAGTCTCGTCGTCCGGCGTCTCGCGCGTGCTGGCCGCGGCGAGGCTAGACGCCGATGCACAGGCGAAAATTACCAACATAATTACACCGGGAGGCGGCGAGGCCGCGGTCGGCCGGAACGAGTTCAACGTGCTGCTTGCGCTAATCGGGCTTGCACAGGAGGGTGAGACGGTCAGTCTGGATAGTGTTGACGAACGGAGGCGACGTGAGTAACCCTCAGATCCGTCCTCTGTCGAATTATGGTGTACTGTCAGACCTATACCATTTTCCATTATATTCTGCACGCGCGTGCAACCGCCTGTACCGCACGCAGCCACAGCTCCCTTTATCTTATCTCTGGGCGCCCCCAGCGGCAACTTGTACTTCAGCAGTGGAGGCAGATCTGCCTCGGCGCTGCGTTGGCAATCGGCCAGGACACCATCCAGCCATCGAAGCCCAAAAGAGCTGCTGTGGGGCGCGAGTGATACGTCGCTGTCGTGTTTCCTTTCCTGCTTTTACACTACTGTTGACGCGCCTTCGAACACATAATCAATTCGGCTCTGGCGCTTCTTCTCCGCCTTCTTCTTTCTCTTCTTCCCTGAATACATCGACTGTTCAGCTGATCGATCTCGCATTCCAGATCTCCCACAGCCCAGCCTCCCTGGCATTATAGACAAACCATCTGCAGACCAGGTCTTCGCTAGGACCAGCGAGCTCGGAGCCAAGCTCCCACAGAGGCCCGTAACTCCACCAGCCAAGGATATCGCACCTACAACATCCAGGACGCCCACCACCTTCGGAAAGCCCTCAATGGACTACCAAGATGATCCCTGGAGCAGTCCAGACGTTCACAAAAACCACAAACACGCCGCCGTGCCTCCCAAGCCAACAAATGGCGACGGGCCGGCTGACGAGAGCAACGGCTTGAATACCAATGGCAACGGCAATGGAGTTCACGTTGCCGCGGCTGCGCCGCCCACCCGGACGACTTCCACCTTCACGACGTCTGTGATAAGCACGACTAATGATGAGGCACCCGAGCCGACGAGGCAAGCCTCGTTTGCACCAGCTCAATCGCCTGGCGGTGCTTGGGGTGGCGAGTTCTTTGGTGCGGGTGGTGTCAACCCCGTCGAGAACCCCAGCCCGTTCGGGCTGCCCGGAGGAAACAACGGCGGGAGAGAACCCGGCGAGCCACGGCCTGTCGGGTCGAGTCGGACGATTGGCAGTGGCAGAACGGGCACTGCGTTGGAGGAGAATATCATCGTCACGTTGATGCCCGAGAAGGAGGGCATGTTCATGTTCCAACATCACAACTACGAGGTCGCTAGTGCCAGGAGAGGAAGCAAGGTCATTCGCAGGTACAGTGATTTTGTGTGGTTGTTGGACTGCTTGCACAAGAGATATCCCTTTAGGGTGCTGCCTCTTCTGCCACCAAAACGAGTCGCCGGTATGTCCACATCCTCCTCGCGTCGCGGTGTGGTTTCTGATCCAGTTATCCAGTCAACGGTAACCACCTGTCCAATGATGGGGCCTTTATCGAGAAGCGTCGGCGTGGTCTCGCCAGGTTTTTGAATGCCCTCGCCCGCCATCCTATCCTAGCCCAGGAACAGTTGGTTATCATGTTCCTCACAGTGCCTACTGAGCTCTCGGTGTGGCGCAAGCAAGCCAATCTCTCCGTCCAGGACGAGTTCACCGGTCGAGCCCTGCCAGCAGGACTTGAAGACTCCCTAGACCCTCAGCTCGAAGAACTGTTCCTGCAGACCCGAGCCGGCGTGCGCCGCAGTGCCGAGCTGTACATCAACGTGTGCAACATCATGGATCGTCTGGTTAAGCGCAACGAGGGCGTCGCCGCCGACCACGCACGCATCGCAATGAGCCTGACTTCCCTGACCGAGACCACGCTGGACACGTACGCGACCGATGCTAACGAGGTGCCGCTGCTGAACGACGGCCTGATCGCCATGAGCAAGCACCTGCGGACGGGCCAGACGCTGATGGAGGATGAAGCGCGGGCTTGGGACGTGGGCGTGCTCGAGGACCTCAAGAGGCAGCGCGATGCGCTTGTCAGTGTGCGGGACCTGTTTGATCGCCGGGAGCGACTGGACCGAGACAATATCCCTTATCTGGAAAAACGGATTCAGACCAATGAAACCAGGCTCTCCAACCTGCGGGCCAAGCCTGAGGGAATGGTCAAGCCTGGTGAGATTGAGAAGGTTGTTGAGGCTATCATCAAGGTATGGTCCCCTTCCCTGGTTCACTATTGTCATTGGCCATGTGACCGTCACTAACATGACCGTCACCGCAGGACAAGGAATCCATCGTCAACCAGCACAACCGCTCCGTCTTCGTCAAGGAGTGCCTTCGCGATGAGCTCATCACGTTCCAGTCGACGCAGTACCACGTCTCCCTCTGGAACCAGGACTGGGCCCAGGAGCGCGTCAAGTACTCGGAGATGCTCGCCGACAATTGGCGCCGGCTCCTGGACGCGCTCGAGGGCATGCCTCTTGGGGACTGAGAGATAGACATGACGCAAGCGTTGCACGGTGAAATGAGAGCATTTGATTTTATCCCCCCCCCCCTCCCTTTCTCTTCTTCAAGATAGTCACTCAAGGGACCGCGCAGACGAGTTGAACGATGATATGGTGAGGTAGCGAAGCGAGTTGCACCGGATGACAACGGTCGCGATTGTAGATCAAGATTGGTTGGATGGAATCCATTGTCGTAGGGCCTTGAGGGGATGGGATCGACATGTATGTATCTATCACCGGGTGCGCATTCGTACACGTACCCCTGTACCCCTTCTGCACCAAACGCTGTCCGTTGTGGCAGCTGGCGTGAAGCAGAGTGAGGGGCGAATGTGGCTGCACAGCAGAGCAAAGCAAGGTTGTTGTGGTTCGAGGACTAGCTATACCCATTCATTATGGCGGGTCGTTGAATATCAGATTGTCTATACTGGACCTGCTGTTGTATCCAAGGACTGCGTTGACGTTGATGGATGTCGCTGATGTGAGTGACACACGGCCAAGGGGTGATGGTGCCAGCCATCCCACGCTCACAACAGGACTGCAATAACGAAGCACCTACGCAAATACATGCTTCTTCCTTGAACTGCCATCCATATGCGAACATCGAGGCGGCGCGGGGAGAGCCTCACCACAGGAGGCCACGAAGGTCGCCGAAAACGCTCCTGCACACACAAGACATGGGCGTGATAGGCAACGAAGCATAGTAGGAAACCAGTGATGATGGTATTCCTTGTTCATTGCTCCCTCATCAGAGTCAGGCTGAGCTATCTGGGGTGACAGACCGGAGTCTACCACTGGCCGAAAGTAAAACAACCAGCCTCAGAAGCTTCACCTTCCATCTGTAAAAGTCAGTGCCGACGGCTCTGATCAGGTGAGTGATCAAGAGACTCGCAGCCGTTCATGATCCGAAATACGCCGCGCTCAAAGACAGATGCTTGGTTCCTCCCCCAGCTGTCCTTCAAAGGTGGACCAGTCGATGCCAACCATCAGAGTATGTTCAGATCCCCCATCAGAAAGCCCCCACCAAATCCGCCATTTCCAGCTCAGCCGCATGATTCTCATTCCTCCAAGTTCCGACATCCTCGGTCACCTAGAACCTTAGGCAAAGGACTTCCATGGCCTTCAGGATAGAGTAAGGGCGCAGGTCCGATGTTTGAGAGAATCGAGAGATTTACTAGTCCTCGTCCATCTTGTCCTCCGGCTCCTCCTGCTCCTCCTGCTCCTCCTGCTTGGGCTGGGGATACTTCTGGCGGTACCAGGCGACGAAGTCATCCACGATGCCGGGCCAAGAGTCCTCGTATTTGTAGAAGGTCAGATTCTCGTCGTCCATGGTCATGTTGGCAAACTCGAGGGTCATGAACCACTGGTCTTTACTAACGGAGTGGGTGAACTTCTCCTCGATGTACTGAAGCCACAGGGTCGACCAGTCGCGGTTCTCGGTCTTCCAGAGGCGGCCGGGGGGCGAGAACAGGATGGACCAGTAGATCTTGGCAAACTCCAGGGCCATGGACTTCTGCGAGGCCTCCTTGCCAGCGATGAAGGCGTGGCGATAGACCTTGCGGAAGTAGGCCTTGTCGGTGGCGAGCTTGGCGACCAGGTCGCGGACGTGCTTCTTCTGAGCGGTCTTGGAGAAGGTGGTCAGGTCGGTGGCCTTCCAGCCGTCGACGAAGCCCTGGCGGTGGATCTCGCCCATGGCGGGGGCCTGCACGAGGTCCATGGCGACAAACAGCTCGGCATTCTCGACGTTGACGCCCAAGACCTGCTGCAGGTACTCGAGGCTGGTCTCGGTGGAGAGGACATCGCGAGTGTCACCACGGTCGGTGTGGATGAGGTCGTCGAAGGCCTTCTCGATGGCGGCGTAGCGAGCGCTGTCGCCACTGCCCGAGCTCAGGTAACTAGAAATCGACGTGGTCAGTGTGATGCTCGAGAACGGTGGGCACGTAGTGTAATCTTGCTTGGGGTTTGATTGAAGGGACATGTTGAGCATCATGTTCGCGATCTTGCGATGCTCGGGGGGGTGCGGCATCGTGACAGTAATGACGCGATACGCGCGCGATTGTGTTGGTGAGAGAGTTTTGATAATCCAGTTCGCATACCGAGCGGTATCACGGCCATCTTGGTCACAATCGTCTCTGTGTCGTTTGCCCATGGCTGCGGCTGCAGCTGCGGCTATCGTCGTGGCTGAGGCAGGGGCAGGGGCGGCTTGTGCTTGTGATGGCGACGAGGACCGGGGTGACAATGCGTGCGGCTGAGATTGGGAGTTGGTCGTGGAGGGGGAAGGTGGCCTCGACGTGGAGTTGGTTTCTCTCCCTTGAGCTTGTGCAGCAGTCGTTTGAACATGGCAGAGCATGCAGCGGACCTCAGCCTCGAGGGCCAGACAGCAGTGGACGCGTTGGCCCAGCGGGTGCAAGTGGCCTTAGCACCTGCAATCCAAAGCAACAACAAGACAAGCTACACTGCAGCACAGCTCTCCCCAACAGCAGTCCAGATCCACTGCATTCGCACCTCCTCACACAGAGAATTTTTTCCGCCTAATGACCGTCTCGATATTCTGCTCAGCCTCAGCCTCGGCCTCAGCCTCAGCCTGATGTTGGCGCTTGAGCTTCCGTCCCATCTTCCTTCTTTCCAAGATGACCAGGCTGGGTGATCCAAGGCAAACGCAGGCGGTTCAAGTATGAGACCCCTCCTGGCAGGGCAAGGTGTACCGGGACAAGGCAGAGGCAGGTAGGTGGTGGATATTGTGTTGGTATGGCGGATAATACTCGAGAGTCACACTTACGTATCTGCCGCGACTTCTAGTTTGTAGTTTGCGTTCTTGAGGTACTATTTCACACGAAACATCAGCTTTGGGTTCAGGAGCAGGCAGAAATCCAAGCAGATATGGGAACACTGTCTAGCAACAACAGCAGAGCAAGAAGAGACGGACACTGGGCGTCCCCATGGTGGACATATCGCGTTTGTAACTGATACGAGAGACACGGGAACAGCAAGGCAAGAGGAGACAAGAACCTACTCTGTGGGCTGTCTTCTCATTGGCCCCTGTGGCAGACATGAACCTTTGGACCATGGCCTTCTGGGTGTTGGTGAGGGGAGGCATCTTGAGTTGCAAGCATGCAGCTGTGGACAGAGGTTCAACAGCGTGGTTCTGCTCCTTCTTGAGGTCGGCCCGAATAATCACACGCTCTGGCCTTGAGGCTACCACCTGCAGCCCGGGGCAGGAGACGAGGATGACAGTGAACGGTGCGATTGTAGACACAAGGTTGACGGATGGGGTAGGAGGACCGTTTGCATCTAGAAGCAGAGGGTGGCCGGCCCGGATTCTGGAGTGTGGAGGGTGGAGTGTGGAGGGTGAAGTGTGAAGTGTGCAGTGTCAGGTCGAAGGGAGGCAGTTGACGACAAGGCTGATGCGACAGTGAGAGTCAACCGACGTGATCGGCCGTGCCGTTGGTGGGGTCAATTTATCATCCAACGTGGGGGGGGGGGGGGCTGCCGTCTGGAATATGGACAAGGGACAGGACAGGGGTGCCAGTATGTTCATCTTGTGCAGGGATCACTATTTTCTTGCTTCGAACCACGCCTCTATTTATCACCAGATGCAGGAGCAATAAAGACAACAATCTGCACAACTTTGATGCTACTTTTGTCTAATTGAAACATTGGAAGCCTTGGGAGACTGCCCCTGGTATATTGACCACAGAATGGTGGGAGGGTCAGCTTCTTGAGACCGAGTCCTGGACATCACACTTAGAAAACGCCGGCCACCACGTTTCCTTTCGTTCCGTGGGGACAAACTTTTGATCTGTGGCTGTTCCTAGTCCATTGCTGTCTCACAAGAACTTTCGGCCTCACGAGAGTCCCCTTCCAGTCTAGCACTCAGTTGCCTAAGACAACAGAGGACCGGCGCACAAGGCACAGTGGATGGATGCCCCAAGCCCGTCCTGCCGTCTATCACACATGTATGACCAAAGGCGATCCTTTGATGTACATGAGTCAATGAAAGTCAGAGACCCTCCTCCGTCCAGCTTGTCGACGCCGACGCCGTGGAATCTCCCACCTGCTGATTCTACACCTGCTCATGTTGTAAAGGGCATCTTGGCTGCGAGCACGAAAGGATAAATTACAGAGGTCAAACTTCTTCCAGACACCTATGAGTAGGAGTATGTCTAAATTATCAGCTCTAGGTTCTCGGACAAATTCTTGGATGATATCCGTCACGCCTGTTGTAATTACTGGCAGCACAAGACAGGTCGAATATCAACCGCAGCCGTGTACTCGGTGTACATGGTGAAAGATTCACAAGGAGAGACGTTTCCTTATCAAGGGTGAGAGAACATTATATCTGTCTACAGATTCACCTGTTCAATCCACCTTGCAGAAGACGGCTGGTTGGTTGTCTTTCAAACCATGCTACCTGAGGTCAACAAGGGCATCATGCAAGCAAGGCGTTGCAAAAGCCCCCTTTAGCGAAATCATAGTAGCCAAAAACTCAAGGACTCGTCACACATGGGCAGCATAAGGAGCACTCTGCGTTTGCAAAACATAGTATATTTCTGGAGGGGGTGGCCTTCATGGTTGATTGGGCCCCACGTTTCTGAAGACCATGAAGAAACCCGGGAACATGGCACGGCGGCACTATACTTGTATTAGTGTGAGCCAGCGAGGCGGCTATTCTCCTGGTAATTCAAGTATATCTTGATCTTGTCCGCGAAGCTTTCTATGTGCAACTCCTGCTTTGGCACACCCAACTTGCAAACGCACCAGTAACTGCTCCAACACCGTCCGGCTAGGCCTGAATACTGTGTGGCCTTGGTTCTTCATAAGAGCTTCCCGATGCAGAAGAGAGTTCCACGTCTGTTCCATATGGCGCCTCTGCCTCGGGCCCCCGTCGAATCTGCGAATGTCTGGCGCCGTGTGCTCCTCTAATCAACCCTTTCCCTTTTTTTCTTTCTTTTCCCTTTTTTTTTTTTTTTTTTTTTTTTTTTTTTGTTTTTTTTTGTTTTTTGTTTTTCCTGGTCGGCACAGCGGGTAGCGCATATTGTATGTCCTCCCAACTCCCACCTCAAGAGCTGTTCAGCCAGTCAATCTGCCCGAACTTGCTCAGCGTCTCCAGCTTCCCGTCGCCCAGCTTGACGCTCGTCGACCGGATCATGCGCGGGTCGACCCTCATGGCGTCGCACACCCGGCGCTGCGTCTGGGCGCTCGCGTCGTACCGCAGGACAAAGTAGTGGCCGTTGTGGTGCAGCGTCTGGAAGCGCGAGATGGCGCGCGGCAGCGCGAAGACGCCCCAGTTGTTGATGGAGCGGATCACGCCGCCGCCTCTGAGGATCTCGCGGCCCGCTGCTGTGACGATCCTGTGTCGCGGGGGAAAGAAAGAAGAAAGGTCAGCGGTAGTGCATTCCGCATCTGGTTCTCGTCGTCTCGTAGGGTTGGAAAGGTTGTCCTGCTTGGACTGGAGGGACTTGGAAGGGGAGGAAGTCGTGGAAATTGGGCGCGGTGCGCGGGGGGGGGGGAGGGAGGGAGGGAGGGAGGGAGGGAGCGTACTCTTTCACCTCGGTCACATTGCCGGGTCGCACCTGTCAAAACCACACCGTCAGCAATCCCGTACTTTGATCAGAAGCGCGGTCGCAAGCACACGCCAGTAGACTTACTATCCCTATCATCTCATATAACATCTTGGCGGTTTGCGATGCGGCAACATCAACCAGAGAGGAAGAACAAGCGTACGTCAAGTGAAGCTCCGCGCGTGAGTGGAAGACGTGAAGTCGGGCGGAACATGCCGAGGGCAACTTTTCAGTTGAGCGGCGGCAGGCGAGCGTCGGCGTCTGGGGAGCCCCTGTCAGGAATGGCCCATCAGTGCCAACCTCTCGGGTCCGCTTGCGCCACAGGACCTCTTCAATTCTATACCACCCAACGACAAACGGACCACAGGTTGCCAATGCTTGATGACAATCTTCCAGCTATTTTCTTTTTGGTAGGGGAAGGAAAAAGGAGGAGGGGGGGGGGGGATTATTACGTCTCTCAGGTGCATTATGATATGCAGCATCGTTTGAGCATACTGATGAGCAGCAAAGCGCGCGGCACTGTACGAAAACACACCAGGCAGACAGCATCACAACACAAATAGAGTTCCTCGTTTATCAAAATGTATATTGTCATTTGCTTTGTATCCCCATGTTCCCAGGAGGTGATGGCATTGACCCCCAACTCCAAATCTTCTGCTTCTGAACATGCAGCTCTGGAAATATCTGACCTTGCTGGGAGACAATTGAGACAAATCGCAAAGGCAAGATCTGAACCCACCGAAGCAAACTGTAAGAATGCTCTCGGCGATGCACCCGTATGTTGCCACTTGCCCGTTCAAAAAAGCCCGTTCAAAAAGCAAGAAACCCCCAAGAGGCTCAAAGCCTCTCAACGCCGAAAAATTACACGCAAGCCCATGTGCCAAACACCTTGTCCTATTGTAGTGCCATGCTGCGAGTCCCTTGCAGATAACCGGAACGCCTTATCTTGTCCATGCCATTAAGACGCGCCAATACACTCAACGCCCCATATGAATATGAAGCGAGCGTAACAGGGTCCTCGCAGTGCCAGGCACCATCATATATATCAGGCAATCATGAGATGCACATTGCCTATCTGCTCGACGTGCTTTCCTATCGAGCTTAACTCTCCGCCTCAGAGCTTGGCAGAACCTCGGAGTTCATCATGTCCCATTGGTGCTCGATGTACTCCCTGCAGGTCACACAAGTCAGCATGCCATCGTCCCGAAAGATTGACCATACAATCATGGTATAACTTACTTGGTCTTCTCCTCCAGAAGCAAAGGCCGCCACTCCTTCAACTTGTGCTTCACAAAGTGCAAGAAGCGGTCCTGCGTGCGACCCCGCTTGAAATGCACCAACAGCTTGCGTTCTGGCCCTCCAGAAGCCGGAGACAAGTAGATCACAATTTTTTGACAGTCTTCGTTCTTGGCGTGCTCGATCTTGGACAGCTCAGCGAGCCGCACGTGCAAGTCGAGCGGCTCCTGATAGACAGCAAAAGAGGGTGGATCCACACTAAGGAGAACCTGGTGCTCAAAGTATGCGTCGTTGGACCCGCCGATCCAGTGCAGGAACTGGGTATGCTCAAGAGTCGTGGTGTACTCTGCTGTGCGCATCTGGACGACGCGCCAGTCTGTGCTCGTGACCTTTCCCTTAGTGAGCGAGTCCATCGACGTGTAGCCATCAAAGTCAAACTCATCGCCGGGTTGCGGCAGAGGGACACTGCCGAGGTCCGGGGAGGCGGCCTCGCTGCTGTCTGCACCATTAGGTGTGGGAGAGTTGTCTGAGCCTACGCGCTGCTTCTTTGGCCCACTCGATCCACGGTTAGCAGTCTTCGTGGTGCCGGTGTCAGCGCGTCTCCGCTTCTTGGGGGTATCGTTGGGGTCCTTTCGTCGAATGACGCCGCTCTTGGAGGTCATGCCTTTCTTGACACCAGATGGCCTGCCGATGTTGCCGATGCCTGCCCTCTGGCGAAGAGCTCGGAGCTTGGGGTCGTGATAAAGCTCGTGCACCGTCTTGTGCAGGCTGAAGTTGTCGCCTTGCTCCGTGTAGACTTCGTGCATGCGCTCGCGGACCCATTCAACGGGCTTGACGTCAACACGTAGCTTGGGAAGTTCTTCGATCACTTGGGCAAGTCGGAAGATGGTGTCGTAGCTGACGAGGCCCTTGTTGATGAACTTCTTGGCAACCAGTTGATAAGGATGAAAGTCACCGCGCTCGAGGAACTCTACGATGGTCTTTCCCCGGTTCACCTGACGTCCGGCCAAGAAGCGGTTCTTGCCGGTTTGAACGCACACTTCGTGTTTATTTTGCCACTCAGTAAGCTTTGCCCGGATGTTTACCAGCGGCTCTTCCCACTTCGGGTCCCAGTACGGGTGAGCAGGATGAATTCTCTCGACAGGAACCCCACGCATGATCTCAGGCTCCGTGAATACTGCGCCGTCGTCGCGAAGGTGCAGACCCGCCGCCGTGATGTCTGGGCCAGGGTCAACCGCGGACCCGGTCTCGTCCTCGTCGGCCCCTTCTCTGCCGACGAAGGAGGTGTCAGACGGCTCCAAGTTCTCCTTGCCTGTAGAGGTAGAGGCCATGTTGGGCAGAGACTTCCTGCCGCCCTTCTTGGTCGGCAGAGAAGTACGCTTAGGAGGAGCGCTAGCGGGAACTGAAGTCCTCGCCTGCACGCCGTTCACGGGGGTGAAGCCGCCAATGGAGCTGCCCTCACGCGAGGCTTGGACGGAGTCTTCGGCGGCGGCGACGTACGGTGACTCAGACCCCTTGGTGTAAGGATTGGCCTGAACATCGGGGTCTTGGTCTCGATCTTGGTGATAGGATGAGCCCGAACAGCCTTGCCGGTTCCACTCGCAGTTGGCGCAGCGGGGAAAGTCGTTACCACCCACTATCACACACCCGACCCAGGTGCCGGTACGGCTCTTGCAGGCGTTGCAGGGCTCGTCCTGTTCCTCACCTGTGGCCTGGATCATGCAGCTCAACCACTTGGCTCCCTTCACATCACTTGGGTCATAGATGCTGTGCATCGTCTCCTTGATGAACTTGCGGCCAGGGCGAACAATCACTCTCCGCTTGACAGGAATCTGAAGGATATTGCGCACATATCGGTTGTCGAAACGGGGCCGCTTGATGTGGTCAACAAAGTTACCGTCCTGGTCCCAAATCTCCGCACCGGTAGGTTCTGCGATGTCGTCGGGTGGTTGTGACAGCGGAGAGCTCTCTGCTGACGCCACGGCGGCAGGCTGTCTGGTCGAAAGGCCATTTCGAAGCAAGACGGGCTCTTCGACTGCTGTATCGTCACTGCCTGGTGTATCGGGCCCGCTCAATGCAGCCATAGAAACCCTGGCTTGCTTGTTGTTGACCTGCAGTGGCTTTCTCTCGGCGCTAGCCTCACTTCCCCCGTCCGTGGCTCTCGTGGATGCCATGTCCTTGTTGACCTCAAAGAAGTTTTTCGCGTTCTCGTCCTGGAGCTGTCTTCGCTTTGCAACGATTTCCTTGGCCTCCATGAATTGCATGTCAATGTGAGTCAACTCCTCGTCCACCTCATCAAATTGGATCTTCAAGAGGCTGAGCTGACGATTCAAGCGGACGCGCTCGTCACAGAGTTCGGCGTGCTTCGCCTTGAGCGAAGCCGTCTTCTGGTCGTACTTTTCATCCATGCCTTGGTCCTCCAACTTTCGACCGGCCAAGGTGTCAGTCCAATACTCTGCCTCGATCTTGGTCCAGTCAGCGTATGAAAGGTCGGCGGGCGCTGGAGGTCCCTGTCCGCTGGTGGTGGGTGTTGGTGCAGGTGGTGGCGGTGCACTCAATAGCTTCCTGGGGTGATGAGGTATGGACGATTTAAGTTCATCTTTCTTGGGCGGAGACATGGCCCGTTGTTTCTGCGAGACTCTGAGCTCACAGTCGGTCGGGTAGAGACTAGGGAATGGGATTTTTTTTTTTTTTTTTAATTTTTAATTCTTTCGTCGAGTGAATCAACCCGAGACTTGCACACTTCAAGTCTGTACTGAATCAGCCGGAAACCTGCGCTGGCTGCATCAGTTGGGGTCTCATCGAACCAAGGAATAGTGGTCGGCTGCGCTGAGACAGGGGGTGGGTCAGATTGATGAGAAATTAGATGCAAGAAACGCTAATGCTTCGGGGTATGACGGCTAGTTTGGACAATGTGAAAATGATGTGAGATGGGCAGGTGGAGCACTGCTTGCGGTCGGAAAGCCGTGGACGCGAGCCGAAGTAGCGCGGTCGCACGATGGGAGGGTGCAGAGTGCGGTGCGATCCGAGAGTGAAGAAATATGGAAGAGAACAAATAGAGGCCAAGCAGAGTGAATGCAACATGCCGGTTGTGGGTTGAATGGAGCGGGCGAGGATCAGGAGAGGAAACTAGGGAGGTGCATTGCCCGTACGACGAAGGTGGTGGACGGTGGCTAATAATAAACGTAAAGCCACCCTCAAACGACAGGCAGAATAGAGAATCCCGGTTGCTACCAAACGAGACGAAGGAAGTGCGGTTGTTGGAGTGCAGTTGCAGGGGATAGAATAAAATAGGCAAAGCACAACAAGGTCTGCGATTCCGCAGGTATTAAATTGTCCAGTGCAAGTTGGGTTGGATCGGATCGGGCTGGCCCATGGGCCTCAGTTAATCAGGGAGGGTTGTGGGGCCAAGACATCAAGAGTACATAGTATCTGTATCGGCTTACCAGGACCTAGTATGGTTGGGAAGTTGACGAAAGAATGCCGACCACGAAAAATCCGGACCGCATTCGTAGATACGATGACTCCGTTTGGGGATATTACTCGTTGCGGGACGGGTCTCTGTAGGATGGAATGTCTGGCTGTCAGCAATGCGCGCGTGGCTTAGCATAGACGATTATGATCAAAAATGTCTGGGCTTGGTTGCATCCACATACAATACAAGCACAGTACTTGTACTTGTACAATGTGGGCTGGATTGGATTAGGCGAGCCCGTAGTGCGGCTTGTGCGGATATATGGTAATGAGCTCAGGCAAAATGAACGCCTGTGGGGGGGGGGGCAGGCGCACGAAGAGCAAACGCGTGTTACAGGGGGTGTGTAGAGGCAGGGTCTGCTCAAGAGAGCCTTTGATTGAAGCTCACCTAGTTGACGGGATGCCTCCCTTGTCTGGCCTCACGCGCGCGCGTGCGAGGAATACGGTCACAGAAGAGCGTAATGAGATAGATGCAAAGCACAGTACTGGGTACTATAGTGCTTGGTGCAATGGCGTCTGGTCGAGGGCTTGCAGGGTGGGATCTTTATGCAAGGTCGAAGTCGAAGTTGAAGTTTGTGTTGGTCCCGGGATCGTTTGTGGGCTGAGGCAAGAGCCTGCAGGTAGGCGTGAATGAAGTGAACTGAGGTGGTAGTTCTGTGGGGCCGTGTCGAGTTCCAAATATGGGCCCTGTTATGTGTCGTGCCGTAAGCTGAATCCTGAATCCCTCACCTGGTTGGGGACAAGCCGTGGCAAAGAGCGTGTCGAGATGAGGACTGACAGCCTATGGCGGGAGGAGCATTGACAGAGAAAAGAAGGGCAGCGTGCAGTGTCAGAGCCATGGATCAGGTAGCAGCTGACTAGGTGGTCTTGTATTCCTGAGAGAGAAACTGGTCTTTGGGCTTAGTCCTAGGGGCCAACCCAGTATGTGCTTTCTCTCAGGTATATTCAAGCACAGGAGTGGCAATTAAGAGTGGGCCCAAGATAGGGTTGGAAGGCGCTATTCAGGCTAGCACAGCGGACCAGGTGGGCTGCACTGAAAACGCTTGGTCCTCCTGGGGCTCTGGAACGGAACAGTATGCAGTACAGTCATTGCTTGGACAAGATCTATGTTGGTGGCCAGCCGGAGTGGCACATTCGGTATTTAAGCTCCTCTAGCCCCCACATAAGTACCGTACTATCAGACTTTGCAAGCTTCACCATGGTGTCAAATGATCAGCTTATTAAAGTGCAGGCAGGCCAAAAGTTCCAATATAATCCCAGATACAAATCACAATGCAAGTGAGGCTTTCAACCTAGGTATTAGAGTTCTCCACCATAGCACGGAACGGCAGGCGGTAGGTATAGTGAGAAAAGAAACTGGCTTCCAATCCAACAAAAAATGCAGCACAAGTGCAAGGCACAAACTAATAAGCACATGTCTTATCATCGTAATCTCCAAGCACGCAGCCCAGCACGAGATGGGCCACTATAGCAACGTAATCTAATCTGTAGTTAGTACCCAGGTATGCACGGGTGCCTCGGGCCCCACGGGTGTGCAGAGCGGGATGACCGGAACACATATTTCTCTTTCTATCCGGGGCAACGGGAAGATTAAGCTCCAAGGAAGCACTTCTGATGAATCAGGTAGATGCCTAAGCTGCCATGAAACACTAACTCAATGAGACTATTCACTGCAGTATGAGATGTAGGATAAGCAATGTGCAGTACATATGGATGCGTGACATTTTGGTGAATCATGTTGAAGTGGTCTTTGTGGGTTTTGGGGGTCGCTGTTAATAAGTCACGCTAACAACACCTGCCACCTGCCATTGCCTAACTGGTACTTACAGCAAAGGCACGAGATACTTGGTAGCTTAAATTGTAGACAAACTCTAGATAATTTATTAGTGTTTATATACACACTGTCCTCCAAGTTTATATATTGTCTGTAACTCATCAGCTTTTCTAACATGCCTAGCCGAGTTTCACTTCGACTTTGAAGTAGCTTGTGGTTTGTGGTCATAGTGGGCAGCCTAAGTGGGGAGACTAGTCCACCCGCCGAGGTGCTTCGCATCCGCATTCCTGGAGCAGCTATAATTAAGAAGTGGTCACCAGACATCTTTTCCACGCTTGCCCCTTCTGAGCTGTTTGAGCCAGCCACTAAATCAAAGCAACTATAGGCGGGCTACAAGCCTCCTGGTGTTTGTTAAATAAGATACCAAGGCACCGAAACGACCAAGGCAGATACATCCATGGGATGCAAACCACCCGTCCCGCAGACTCGTTGGTTAGACACACCAAGATGACAATACCTAGGAGGTGTGTACCCAGGTACTGTAAACTGCGTGCACATCTGCACAACAATAAATCAGCCCAGTCATCATCACACAGTTTCAGCGACTGATATCAAGGTAGATCTCTGATGAGCAAATCAGTACAGTATGTGAAACATCTTGAACCCTGCCACTTCCAAACGAGCAACGGTGGAACTTTTGGACGGGCAAGATGATGGGAACAGTTCTGTGTTGTGGGGCGCCACTGGAGCCTGGCCTCCAGCTGGACCCTGGAACCCGTGGGCGGCGGGCGTCTCAGCACAAGGCTGCACTGGGTGCCCAGGTCGGGGTGGGCTCCATCCAGTGTTGCTCGTTCTCGTTCCCCGCCGCAAACTCGGGTCAAGCATGGAGAGAAAATCAATCTGAAAGGCGCACATGCATACCTAGGTACACTTGCACAAGATCATGAACCATGTGAAGATGGTCAGCCTGTCAGGCTTCTACATAGGCGCTGGAGTCCACAAGCTGATTCAGCTGACACTGGGCTGGGTTGCAATCTTGTCACTGATGCTCAGATCGCCCACCCATCTGCAGGCTCTACAGAGGTACTCGACACAATTAATAATCACGCCATGCTTGCTGGACTCAAAGACACGAGCGAGATGATTGTTTCATGGTAAGAGTCTAGGGTCGGGAAAAGAAAGAATCTTCCAGAGATCAGCCAACATGAGAGTCTGGGTTGGAAGGCTCAGGCAGTGAGGTGCAACCTGATACTGCCATTTTGGAGACTCCAGCTGATTCCCCCCAAGATGGATAAATACACGGACGGACCTAAAAGGTGAATACTGGTACACAACGGACTACTTATGTCTCGGGTTCTATGCTACAGTGTTGCAAATTGCTACTGATCACTCGGGTGTGGTTCTGTCAGGTACCTAGGTACTTAGGTAGTCGTGTGTTCTGATTTCTACTTTTTCTTTTCCCACAAAGCGGGTGCATATGTGGTCTCAAGGCAGCCACCGATCGGCAGGTAACACCGTAATCTGTATCTACGAAATAGGCACAGAGGGACGGCACCGACTTTGCCAGCAGCGGAACTTTTTTCATGACCCAAGCTCTCACTGCCCGGAGAAAGCAGACTGACAGTATGCTTTTACTGAGTCAGGTGGAGGGGGGGGGGAAGGGCGGGTCTGCTTCAAACAATGATACGAGGTACCCCAAAAGGGATCAACTAAAACTCATGTGCCACAATCAAATAAGCCGAGATTTGATAGCGGTATCTACCAGCTCTTGCATACGGATCAGATGTCCTCAACCGGCTCCAGCGTCTCATAACCTCGGCAAAGCAGAAAATGAAGGGCATTCTCTAATCATTCGGGGAGGTCGATGCACACACCTAGGTGTCATTCCACAGTTCTACACGGGGAAGCCGCGGTTCCGTCTCGGTGGTGCTTCGACTGCCTATAATTTTTTTATGCAGGCAGATGTTCATCCCGTATTATTACGTACGTCGAAATGCTGCTCCAGCAAGGGCTTTCGACTATAGGGTGCACTAAACCCGTGTAATCGGAGCCCGGTCCGATCCAGAACTACCTACCTAGTCAGAAGCACATCGTCGGATCAGCCGAACAGGTGACTTGCTCGGAATCAAGATTTTTTCTCGCGCGACCGTCAGACCAGATCAGAATTTTCTCTTGTCCTTTCCGAGTCTGTCTGTGCTGCTCTTCCTTCTTCTTGCCACCCCCCCCCTCTCCACCCCGGCCTCTCCTTCTTACTCGCTCGGCACCTACGTCCCGATAGACAAGCCCATTTCTCCGGATCTAAGAAGAGAATATGCTGGACCGAAGTCTTGTTCTATCTTTACCTGGTTAACTACTAGGAACCCGATCCTATATGTAATCCTCGGATGGGATATTTTGACGAGGCTGCTGGCGTTCCTCACTTGTCTGCTCGCTTCTGCGTTCACATTCCTTCGCGCCAATTTTTTTGGCCATTAGTCCCTGATTATCGAACCTTGCGGTTAACAGCCCCCGGTTGCTTTTCCCTTTCCACCTTGGGAAGTGAGATTACTACGTGGTTACCCGCGACCCACTTGTGGTTCCAAATTTGTTATGTGTGTGTGTGACAGGTGTGTGTGTGTGTGTGTGTGCGTGCGTGCGTGTGCGTGTGTGTCTCTCTCTCGCTTTATGCCCGAGCACAAGGATCCGTATTTTTCGGATGACCTAGGTGTGTCCGCAGGCTAGTGCGCATGTGGATGCATGCGGTGGCCCCGTATTCGTTGCCTACCTACATAGGTACAGCTGGTACAGTACCAAGGTTCGATACGGTCTGATCTTTTTCGTACCCCGGTCGGGGATTATATCCCGCCAAGGGAAAGAGAAGATTCCAGAGTTGGCGCTTGGTTACCTCCCCGTCCAAAAGTTCTCACGGCTGAGTCCTTTTGATGGTCATGCTCGGCCTTGGTGCACCTCGATTACCGATCTGCGTACTATGAGGTTGACAAAACGCGCCGTCGCTCCCGTAAAGTACTTCTGTATCTCGTACAAGAATGGCACCTAGCCAGCCAGCCAGCCAGCCAGCCAGCCATAATTAATGACAGCTGATGGTCATTCTGATTGATGAGCTGACCCCACCACCCATCCATCTGCGCCCCCTATTTCTAGAAGTCCTATCTTTGCTGCCAACTGCGTTTTGCGTGCCACGGGTTGGCGGCCGGTAACCATTGGCAGGCCAGGGCCGCGCGCAATAAATAGCATGAGCACGATTCCAAAACGATCCAGACGCCGTGCGCCGCGTAATCAAGGGATCATTATGTGATGCATTAGTGCTTGGTATTATGTACGGTTTGATGATTAGTCTCTTTTTCAATTACTACTACTAGTTGGTACGGGAGCCAGGCCAACGAGAGTGTCTTTCCTCACACTCCCGTCTCCCGTGACCCCTTTTGTGAATTTACCCACGAGCAGCCCAAAACTAGTGGCTGCTTTGGACCCCGGCGGCCACTTCATCCAGACCACCGAATAGCGTCGTGGCTGATACAGAGTCCGAAACGCCACAGCAAACTTATACCATGACACATAATCTGTCGTGATGACCCAGAAGTCCCCTGGCGCATGTTGTGCCGTCCGAAGCCGATTACTCTCTTGTGACATGCCTTGCAGAAAACCCACCCAATATCGAACGCGCAAGAAGGAGACAAGTGTCTAGTATTTCGAGTGCCGGTTCGCATTCGGCGACGGAGAGAACGAAGTATCGTATGCGCTAGACGGCCCGTTTGGGTCGTCGTGGTACATCGTCGCTCGGCGGTCCTCCTCGGGCAGAAGCTCCTTCACCTCCCAGTTGTTCATCCTAGTCCCAACCGAGAACTCGAGATCCTCTTTTGTGATGGAGTCCCAGAACTGTGCGCCTCAGAGTCAGCGTCCGTCCAAACACGAAGGGCACCGGCAGGATGCGCAAGGGTAAGAAGACATACCTTGTATACCATCATGACCGCCAGCAGGTTGCAGATAGAGGCCAGGAACAGTCCGTCGATGTAGTGGCTCACTGCGTTGCAGATCGTGTCGCTGAAACCGTACAGTATCACCTGGCCGGCCACAAAGAAGAGGACGCCAAAGATGAGTTCTCCTAATGGCCAACGGTCCTGCAGCGTCTGCGTCACCAGAATGACCTGCAAGATCAAATACACCAGCAGCTGAATGCCGTTCAAGAGGTATAGGACGACGAAAAGGCCCACAGTGTTGGTCGGGCCAAGTCCCGCCCAGCTCTTGAATGTCGCCAAAGACACAAGGAACGTTATGGCAAAGGCGGCGAGGGAACACAGCCGCAGCATCCATAGTGACAATGGTGTACCGTCTTCGTAAAGTTGGAAACCCACGAAGCCATTGATTAGAAGGCAGGTGATTAGTGCGGACGCAAGCCCGGCCTGAATGGCAACAAAGTAGGGGTATGCCGTTGATCCGGGTGGAGTGACTCCTGCGTCGACGACCAGGGAGAAGAAGGTGAGGAGCATGTAGATGTAGAAGAAGTTGATGATCTCCTTGCGGCCTGTGTTGTATCGTCGTCAGCCAAACGTAGGCCCCAGAAAGACATACCGTCATGCCAACTGACGAGCGTCCGGTTGGTCCGAAGCAATGGCCTTCGTCGACGCAGCGGCTCCTTCTTCGGTGCAAGACAGTCAAACGTACCAACAGCAGTGAATTTCCCTCTCACGTGTAGGATCATGATAACCGTCATGACCAGCGCGACAATATGTATCGCGCTCGCGGCCATCTCGAAGATGATGGTGTTGGCCAGCTCGATGTTGCGGGCATAGCACGTCGCCTCGATGCCAACGCCGCTGGAGATGGACTGTATTGCCCCAATGCTCGCGCACAACGGCAGAGGGGCCGTGTGGCAGAAGGACGTGAAGTCGCCGAACGGCATCGTGTCTCCTCGTCGCGGCCGCGCCCGCTCGTCGTGTGGGCGTGTATGTGGGTGCGTGGTCTTCGATTGAGCGTTCGCGAGGCTGTCGAGCCGCAGCGGTCGCGGTGTGGAGCCCGCGAATCAGTCGGCGTGCGGCTGCAGGGTGCGAAATGAGACCGCGAGTCCGCGGATCCTCGTCGTCCTCGCCAAGGTCCTTTCCAGCAGCTTTGCGTCACACGGGGGAGAAGCGGCCTCGAGCTTGTCTTCGGGGCAGAGGGCGATCGATCGTCTGGGACAGCGAGAGCGGTAGGCACGGATAAGAAGTTCGTCAAGTGACGGCGGCGAAGGGCTGAAAAAATACGAGGCTGCAACTGGAATGCACCAATAACCAAGGCAAACACGGAACGTTGCGACCAGAACCAGCAGCGAATCTAGTCTCTTTATGATCAACAAGCAAGCAATGGACACGGAATAATTAAATGCAACGAGAGGAACGGTTCCAACGAGGGAGCTGAATTAGCAGTCAGTGCTGGTCTTGCTTCCCTTCCAACGTCTTTACTTGCCTGACGTTGGTGGTGGTCGGGAAGGGAGAGGGGGCGCGACAAGCCAAAGGCAAGCCCGTTCGTGGTTGCCGTGGAAAAGGGAGGGGAATTGGGGGCTGGGAACCAGGGAACGGTCCTTGGGGTATGCTTGTTTTCCAGGCCTGCGGCTGCTGCAGCGATGGAGCTTTCCCAGCCCCGAGGTCCTGATAGTGCTGGGGTCTAGCCCTGGAGGCTCCGTCCTCGCGCAGGCTGACCCCTGGCACTGCCCGCTGAGCTGATCCTGCTATTGGTGTTTCCATCTCGAATTGCTGGCAAGACGCTTGTCTCTGGGAGCGGGAGATCAGCCTAACGACCCAGCTTCACTTCACACCTTAGACCGTGATGAGAATTATATGGTTGCCGTAGTGGACACTCTTGACACTTCATCACGTTCCAGGAGGCATCATCGAAATCTCTGAGGCAAATCAGAATCCCCAAGTAAGGTTGAGCGTTGGTGAGAGAGCATACAAGCCGGCGAGTCATCGATATACGGCTCGATTGTTCGAGCCAACAGGAGAGTCAAAGCAGACAAATGTGAGGAGGGGCTCAAATCAATTGCATTATGCTATGCCTACAGTGACCATCCTTTTCCCACCATTTGCGCACGAACGCCATTGAATCTCATGCTATTGGGTCTTGTCCGTCTGCGAGACCGGTGCAGTGTGAATGAGGACTACTCGTCATCCGAAGCATCTCGCATGCTGACGTCTGCAACCGCAGGTTCCTCGCCATCACCCTCCGGTGACTTCGCAGGAGCCTCGTTGTCTCCACCGTCATCCTCATCGTCACTGTCCACCACACGTCCCCTTCTTGGCGCTCTCGGCCGTCTCTGGGTCGCCTCATCTTCGTCGTTATCGCGGGCAGGTGGAGAGGCGGATCGATCAACGTCCATGCGGCCTGCGTCCTCCTCATCCGAGTCCGCGATCGGCGGGAGAGACGACAGTCGCGAGGCCGGAGAGTCCTCCTTGGACGTCCGCCTATCAGGAGCAGAGCTCTCATCCGAGTCATCGATGAATTCAGCGCTCTTATACTTGCTGTTTTCCTTTTTGGTGAGGCGCCGCTTCTTTTTAGGTTGACGTTCCTCGCGCTCCTCATCGGACTCGTCGGCGTCCGTATCGGCCCCCTTCTTCTTGCGCCGCGCGCGGCCCTTGCGGCCACCGTCAGCTCCATCACCCCTAGACTTCGGTGCAGGCTTGCGCTTCCGCTTCACACGCTCGCCGGTCTCCGTATCTGTTGTCATCTCGGCCTCTTGGCGCTCACGCTCCTCTTGGGCACGGCGTTCCGCTTGTTCCTTGTCCTTGGCGATGATCTCCTCGCGCTTTCTGCGAATCTCCTCTTGTCGCTTGCGCTCTTCCTCCTCGACCTTGCGCTTCTCTTCCTCACGACGGCGCAGCTCAGCCTCTCGCGCTGCCTTGGCCGCCTGAATCTTTTCCTTGTTCTCCTCCTCGTACTCCTTCTGAGTCGCAATGGCACGTTCCATCTGTCTTCGCATGGTGTTGCGCGCCATGTTTGCGCGCTGCTCGATGTCGTGCTTGGGGTAAGGAGTGTGAGGGCTACTGGCAACCTCGTCGAGGGTCTTGATCGCAGCGTCCAGCCCTTCGGCGGCTTCTTCCAGTTGCTCCAGCGTTCGATCGGCTTCCTTCATTTTGTTGTACATCGTGTCTGCCAGCTGGATCTGGGTGAAAGCAACGTTGAACTTGAAATGAACTTGATCCGGGTTGGTCTCAAGGGCCTGACAGACATGTTAGCGAGTATGCGTCAATTAGCGAATTCAACAACACTTCGCATACCTTCTTTGCGAACTGCAAAGCCTTGTAGTAGGAGTTCAAATCTGGAGTAACCTGCTGATTGTGACCTGAAGGGGCACTGGCTCGTCCCTTGTTCAGCCATGTGCGCCCCAGGCAGGACAGTATCATGGCATCCTGAGCTTTGCCCTCCTTGGTCAGAGCAATCTCGTAACTCTCGATCGCCTTCGTAAACTGCCTCAACTCAGAGTAGGTGTGGCCGAGGTTGACGTAGACGTTCGCATCTTTGACTGTCTCGCGCACCTGCAGCAAGATAGCCAAAGCGGTCTTGTAGTCCTTCTTGTCTTCTACAAGGGCAATGGCAATGCCCTGCGCCGCGTACGCATTGTACGGATCCAACTGCAGCCCCTTGTCGAAGAATTCCACTGCCTTGGTGTATTCTTTGCTCCGGCGCTGTTTGTCCGCTTCGGTGTCCCGGCGCATTTCTCTGGCGAGCATCAGATGCATGTTGCCCATAGCGACAAGTGCGTATCGATCGTGTTTCTCGAGGTTCTGCAAGGTCTTCTTGTAGGTTCGGTACTCGTGATCCTCGTTCAGGTTCTGCGGCCTCTTCTTCGTTGTGACTTTGGACAGATACCAGCCATACAAGGAGCGCACCTCCACGTCACTGGGCTGCTCGTTATAGAGCTTGGTGATGGCTTCGGGGCCGTCCTTGTTGGGGTTATTCCGCAATTTGATGTATGCCAGACGAGTTCGAGCATCCGTGTAGTCTTCGTGACGCTTGAGAAGGCTCTCGTAAACGTCGACCGCCTTGTCGGTGAGGCCTCTCGACTCGTAGCTGCGACCGAGGTTGAAACTGATCGTCGTGATGAGAGCGTCGATGTCCTGGTCTTCTTCCTCGCCGCTGTCGTTCATCCTCATGCAGGAGCCCAAGGCTGCCTCGAACAGCTCACTCGCGAGTTCGTGTCTGTCGGCGTGGGAATGGAAGCAGCCAATGTTGTTCAAGAGCTGAGGAGACAGCAATTTGCGTGCCGCAGCCTTCTTCTCGCTCTCATCCTCAATGTCAGAGGGAACGGCATCTTTGGGGATCTGGGCGAGCTCCATTTGCTCTACCTGCTGCAAACACTGGAGGGCCTTCTCTGGGAACTCGTGCTCGTAGAGTCTGGCAAGATTCAGAAGCACAGACGCATCTGGAGCGATGTTCTTCTGCGGGTCCTTCCACGCGGCTCGGACGAGCTCCAACAGGGAGATTGCACTCTTGGCCTCGGTCTTCTTGTCTTCTTTGGTAGTCAGGGTCTCGTTGTAGAATACCTCTTCCGCATAGAGGGTTCCGAGGAGCGTCATGGTCTCGTGGTTTCGAGCGTGTTTGCCATCACGCATCTTTTCCAAGTGGTATCGCGCACCTGGGAGATCATTCTTCATCACGAGCAGCTGAGCCTGGCCAAACTTGGCTGGGAGATAGCCGTGCTGGTCCCCACCTCGCGCCTCATCAGCGCGCTGGTAATATTCGCTCGCGCGAGCTGCGTTGCCGACCCAGTGCTCCTTGCGTGCCAAGAGGTACCAACCATCACTTGCGATTGCATTCACATCGGTGTATTGAATCGCCTTGTGGGCCAGACGGTCGACGTTGTCGTATTTCTTGGTGGCAAGGAAGTGATTGGCGAAGGTGGCACATGTCAGCGGCACATCTTTGTCCAGCTTGAACGCCTTCTGAGTGTATTCCGTGATCGCCTTCTTGTAAAGGCGGATGAACTCGGGACTGTTCGCAGGAACGTGTGCGCTGCTGTCGAAATAGTAGAGACCAAGGAGGGTGTTGGCAATTTTGGAATCGGGGTTGATCTCCAGACACCTCTCCCAAGCAGTCTTCGCATCGTCCTTGAAACCCAATTGCCAGAAACAGCATCCGATGCCGATTCTCGGGTCAGGATCGACCATCTCGGGCATGCGCTGCAGGACCTGCTGATATGCCGACAATGCCTCCGGGTATTTGCCCATGGAGAACATAGCCCTAGCCTTGCCCATGACGGCCAGCATGTTCTTTCCTGACGAGACTCTGATGGCATCTTCAAAAGACTTGAGCGCGGACCGCAACAACTCAGCCTTCTCAGACTCGACAGCGTTTCCGGATTTTGAAGGCCCTTGCAACGAGGCGCGGAGAAGGTAGAGGACGCCGCGAGCCAGGAACAGTGGCGGAAATGTGGGGTTGATCCGTGAGGCTTCGTTAAGCATCGCCGTCGCCTGCTGCAGGTAGAACTCTTTCGTCTTTGCCTCGGAAGCCAGCTGTCCCTCTGGCGGGACTCGAGGTGCCTCGCGGCTCTTCCAAAGATACATCCAGCACAAACAGCTGACGATGCTTAGCTTCTCTCGCTGGTTGATGGTCGGCAGAGCGTTGCCGCGAATAAGTGTCTCGATCGCGTAGTCCACCTTCTTCTGCTTCGCGTAAGCCAACGCAACCGCCATCCAATAAGTGCGAGCTGCATGTTCTGCCTCGAAAAGGTCGCAAAGGTCGGACGGATCGTCCATCAAGTTCGTCAGATCGATCTCAACAGCTTCATCCTCCTGGTCTTGTACGGGGATGTCGAGGACGGAGGGGACATCCGCGAAGCGTCTGCTCGTGTACGTGACGTTTGAGGTGCCGTTCACCCCGTTGGTGTGGCTATCGTGAAGAGCTGAAGCCATGGTGGGCTAAAAGGGTGTCTGCTTCGGGCGGACGAAAGGCTCAGTTGTCGCGACGCGCGTGAGGTCGTAGTCGGGACCCAATCCACGAAACCTCGCCAGTCGGGCGGTGTTGACTGGGGCCAAGCCACGAGGGGCTGCCGAGGAGACTGGGATTCCTGCAGTTTTGCGAGCAAGTCAACTTCTGCTAGGAATGGTCTGTGGCAGATCTTCTCACCTTGTCCAGCCCTAACAGTTGTCAGTTCACAATGCGTTCATTGGGGTTTGGCAACAGCAGTGAGGTCGACAAAGTCAAACTCTGAGGAAGGAAGTGTGAGAATTTGCGATGTGCGCGAGCTGCGTTTTGCTTGTGCGAATATCGCGACGAGAAAGCTCTGGCAGAAACCCAAAGTGAGGTGAGGTTGAGCTTGGTCGACTGGAAGGTTCAGGTCTAGGTTGGCGGCGCGATGCGACCGACCATCCGGACATCCTTGCGGCGACAGGGACACGTCCGGAGGCCGGGCCTCAATGACAGCATAGGGTTAGGGTTCTCCTCGCGGTCCGGCCCATTCTACCTATGGACCGAACAGGCTATTGTTTGGCGAAGATTCAGCATTGTCTTGTCTTTTTGTACATCATGTTGGCATGATAGCTAGGTAGAAACTTGGATTATTACACGCAGACTGCAGGTGGGCCACCTTGTTGAGGTTTCGTGGCGCAAGTCAGGCAAAGCGAGATGTATCAGATTTGAAGAACGATGCCAGAGAAAACGGGACACGCTCTTCGACTTGTCGAGTGTCGTCAATCCAGATGAATTTGTAGTCAGCTTTCGCAATATGTACGCAATTGATCCAACCTCGTCCTCACGCCGCCTGTTCACCTGTTTGGCCCCAGTGTCCCCTCGGCCAGACAGCTTAGACACCATAGTTCAGCTCCTTGTACTTTCTGAGGAAGTAGTACGTAGCCAAAGATCCAGTGGCGAAGAGTCCCAGGGGAACCGGTGCCCTCCAATTGGTCTTCATGCACCTGCTGGTCGCGGCGCCCACCAGGGCGACGCTGTTCCCCAGGGCCAGCTCAGAACCGTAGTCCTTGTTTTCTCGCAGCAGGTAACCTGTACGGCCTCAGTATCAACCGACCACACAGGTATCAATGAGATAGGGACTCACCAGCAACACCATATGAGGTGCCTAGTCCAATGCCAGCGATGAGAGAGGGTTTCGAGCCACCCTTGACGTACCCCATCGCACCGCCGACGGCCACTGTCGAGGAAGTCAGCACAAGATGACAGACTCAGGAGGACCGCATGGTCGACTGACAAAGGCCGGCGAGTGTAAATGCTGGGTGGTCGGCTCCCATCTTGTCTGTGGTTGAGATAATGACTGGATGTTGTCCACTCGTACGATCAGATCAGTCCTCGGTCTCTCGGAGTGAGTTGGTGAAATAATAATAAGTTCGTCGATTTCAGATGCTACTACCCCTGTCGAGCACCCCTGTCGAGCACCCCTGTCGCTGCGAGGAGCCTCACTCGTGCACGGGCCCAATTTTCAACGTCACTGAATCCGACCTCGACGCATATCGCCAGCTCGACGTCGACTTTCCTGCACTCAAAGAACAGTCCATTTGCATCGTCAAGTCATTCGAAAGGCGTGGTGCTGTGACGGCCGTGAGGTTGATCTCGACCGCGACAGCTGCTGTCGCGTCCAATGTTACTTCTGCCTACCGGCATGGCCACGAGCCGCGCGATAACCAACTTCGAGCCTCCTGCTCCCCAGGTTGGCAAAGGTTCCGGACCCGCGGATTTGCGGCGACTATATTGGTTGACGAAGGTGACTCTCACGGCACAGAGACTTTCCGGCAGAGCAGATTCTGTGCGCAGGAGTGTGTGGTAAGCCTTCGCGCACTGAGGATACCTATGGACCGATAAGTTTTTGTCCCTTGATCCTAGCTCTTCGTCAAATTGCGATGCTGCAGGTGTGACCCAGGTACAGAGGTAGACGGCCAATTGTACATAGTGCGTCCTCCTTCTTTCCATCATGTTTCACCTACCTCATTTCCAACCTTCTCAGCCTCTCGTGTCTTCGGGTCATTGTCGAGAATGTCTCCATGAGTAGAAATATCTGTACATTGTGCAATATGCCCCCGATGCTCCCAATAAATAACGCCCTGGAAATTTTACCTCATCCTCCAGTTGGTGCATCACGATACGCAATCCTCTAAGCTTGTCACTGCCGAATCCATTGCGACTTCCAGGATGGCAACTGTGACTGCAAGCTATGCGCAAGAATCCCTCGGTTTCCCATACCACGTTCAATCAAGTGTATGCAGGTGGTCTTTTGTGTTAGATCGATTGAGGAGTGCCGCGAGTGTAGAGTAGGTATCCTGTCGATAAGAAACCTCAGGAGACCACGCGCTGGAAAACAAACATACAGAGGTAGTCGTGCGCCGATTGCAGGGTGGATTTCCAAAGCCTGGTCGATTTGCGTAGATGGTTGTGTCGACGTTTAGACCTCGGGGCTCAGTGGTTGCGATTTTCCTTTCGCGCTCTTCTTCCTCATTTCCATGCTTCGTTACAACGCGAGTGTCGTCTTCGTTGCATTTTCTCGGTTTCATACTCGTGGAAGCAAGATGGTTGATTTCGGGCGGGGGTTACTCAGGAGAAGCTCGCAGGCTAAGCTCACTTAGTACTTTCACTTGCTATCGGCTGAGAGGCTCCTGCGGCCTCTCGGCTCCTGTAGATGAACTTAGACTTCCTCGCGTTTCCCGGTATGGCAGTCGATCACGGATGCGCTTTATCCGGCCTGACATTCCAGCTGTCTTACCGCCTGTATCTGCCGTTTTGAGACTGCCGTCTCACTGTCTCCTTCTCTCCTCCATATAACCTCTTGCGATTCGATACAGGTGACAGCAAGCTGTAGTGGCAGCAGAGAGCAGAGCCTCCTCCTAGACAAGATGTCTTCCATCTAGTCGCCTCTTGAAGGTCAGTCACTGGCATTCCATAGAAATGAGTACTCATTGTGTGTAAGCTCTCGGATGTGCTAGAAGTTATTATCCAAGCTATACCTGCTCGAATACCTAGGTAATGCAGGTCGCCTGGTTTGAAATTCGTCCTCTTTCAGTGGGATATCTACCTAGATACAAATATCCAGGTCCTCCGGACTTGAAATCCTGTAAAGTTTGCTCAAGTCAGGATTTCCGCTGACATGCTGTGCATATCAGAAATGCATAAAAAATAACTTCAGGATGGGTCAATTCTCTTGAGATGCTACCTTGCCAAAGATCTTTTCTCTACACTAAATCTAGTAAATTTATCAGAGAGTATAACCTTTTTTTTCACAAGTCATTTTCTGATTGTCATTCCTTTCATTCTATGAGTGCCTTTCAGTAGATGCACAAATACAACATGACTGAGCATCTACACTCTTGCCCTTTCACAGTCACAATGTCCTGTGTTGTTCCCAAAAAAAATTCACTCTAAGACCTAAGCTCAAACCGTTACACGACTCCCACGACTCCCGTGAACAATAATACACTTGCTCTCATATCCATGAATCCTCACACCAATGTGCTTGGGTGCATATTATTGAAATTTCACAAGGCTTGGGTCTCAAGAGTTTCATTGGCACTTGAATCACTCTTTCTAACATGCCCTTCTTCCCTTCTACTTTGCTGTTTCTACACTCCAAAACCTCCACCGCAGTCATAAACAGGCATAAGGTACTCATGCCTAGTACCTAAGTAGCCAACAAGTATCTGCAAACACCTAGATGGTCCAAGAGCTCCATCGTTTCCCTGTCCACATAGACTACACGTATAACATATCTCCCTACTGCCTAGGCATGAACATTCATAGTGAAAGGACTACACGTATAACATATCTCCCTACTGCCTAGGCATGAACATTCATAGTGAAAGGCGTTTGTTGGATGACTTCATATAGAGAACGCAGCCATTGAGCCAGCCTGGCTCCCACTTGGAAAGGTTATACATTTGCTATCAAACCACTTTACCATCATCCTGATATTCTAACCCCATATGGTCGTTAGATAGATTTCCTATTGTCGTGATACTCCCCTCTGCCTACCCCTAAGATACCCAGGTAATCGCAGGCATGACTACCTAGGTAGTGCCTTATATCCTCACAACCTCGCTCCAGACCTGGATCCCGGGAGTCCCTCAGTGCTCTCAAATGGTTCGCCTTATGTTTCTCAGCTCAGAGTCCCAATGGTCGTGATTGTCGTGATGCTCTCCACCTTCTGCTCTATGATAGTCCTCGGGGCCTACTGCCTCTCAGCTCCAATTCCCATGGTCGGGATGCTCCCCTCTGCCTGCTCCACGATAGTTGTGAGGGTTATTAGTGACTTACACTCGCACCCTCGTAAACTGCACCGCCCATAGAGGACCTCCTCTCTTGCAGCTCCGAACCAACCTCGTCCCAAGCTCTCCACGGTCATCAACAACAACAACAACAACAATCACCACGTCGACCATTTCCACCGTCTCACCAAGCCAATACATACAACCATGGCCTGCTCCAGCGGCAATTTCGACTGCCTGAACATCGGCCTCCAGGTTGGTTTGATCCTCTTGATCGTGGTCCTCGGCCTCGGCTGCGTTGGCACCTGTGGCATCATCATCATCCGCTCACGCCGCGTCGGAACCTTCTTCTACGACGACCACGACGACGTCGACGAGGAGCACGACCACGAGCTACGTGTCATCGCCATGCCCCGGCCTCCCAACCCCTCCCCCCTCTCGCTCAGCCCCGAGTACGATGTGTTCATGGGCCGTGACCGTCGCGCCCGTCGCGCTGTCATGGGGCTGGGGCCCGTGATGCCCTTCGATGCCTGGCTCCCTGGCCCCCCACCAGCCGTCCTCCGCGGCTCGCCTCCTGTCTCGTGGCGGTTTCCTTCCCCCGGCCGTGCGAGCACCATCTCCGACGCCGCCTCTCCCGCCGCCTCCCCATCCCCCCTCTGCGGCGGCGGTTCGGTGCCTCGCTCCAGCACCACCCTGTGCGCCTCCGACCCGATCCTGCAGCGTGACGACCAGCCAACCTCTTCGTCCTCGTCCGACCCTCGTTCGCTCCGGTCTGTTGACATTTCCAGCACCGGCGCTGTAGCGTCCGATGATGGTGGCGCGCGGGTCTATTGATGAAGCACCTGATTCGTGAGGCTCGGGGGAGAGTGTCTGGTAAGTCCATATTTGCCACCAGCCTCTTCATCCGATTATAGACCTCCGATCTGACACACATAGAAACAGACTCGATGGCGGATATCCTCAAGGAGGCATCCCAGGACCCGGTATCCCAGAGGGTGGTTACCTATAGGAGAGTAGCCCACCAGATATCATCCCACAGCAGGATAACCCACGGCAGATAATAGGAACAGACACTACCATCAAGGGCATCAGAAAACCCACTGCCTGTCCATGATTCGCTGTAATACCTCACAAGTGTACGTACATGACCTGTCTTGAAGTGTTTGTCCTCAACGCACGCCTGTGGTGTCTTCGAGAACGACGCCGTCGAGGACATAGACTGCTATGATCCCGAGTCTTGACAGCCCGATCCGGCACCACTCGGTACCGACCCCTTGGCCGAACTCAAAGTTCTGCCGATAGTAGATGAGAAGAGGACAGACAAATGAGATACAAGACATCGGCAATTGCCCGACCAACTCGACAAAAACCCGCCGGTTGCGTACAGTCCCCTGCTGCTCCGAGGCGAGGTGTCAGGATGCGTCCCTCCCTGTGTGACATTGACATTATTGAAGGCGCGGCGAGGGCGGGCATCTCGTCCCTCGGTCCAACTTGGGAAGTGAATCAACAGGCCCCCCTTTCGATTCCCATCTCAGGCCTGCCTGCGGGTAGCGGAGGGATCGAAGCTTTTCTTAGTACCCTAAGCTTACAAGATGGAAGCAGGAGATCGGCATGGCCAAATTCCAACGGTAGCAGGCAAACCTCCTGCTCGTCCACTTCAGGGACCGTCACAAGGGGCCTCCCGAGCGACCGTTGGCTTTCCTTTTCCCTTTCCCTTTTTTTGATCTTCTCTTTTCGTGACATGCTAGCCGAAGGGCGCAGTGTCGGTTTCTGATCAAAAACAGGACGGATGCACGACGTCGGGGAAAGCGGGGCCCTACCGTGATCGCCGTCGAACGGTATTTTACGCTGGGCCAGGGATGCCCAGGGCGGTACGTCGAAATCTTGGAGCGGAATTTGCGGCAGCCCCACCCGCCCATCCCGTTCACACAGGAATCTGGACCAGAGACAGAGCCGGTGGAAGGGTCGGTCGCACTGTGTGCCAAATGGACAGGAATGGTCGGTCGGCAGGTCGGTCTGTCCATCAAAGCACGCACGCACGCACGCACGGTGGCTGAGTGGGCCACTAAGGCAGGACCGTGGCGTTTGGATGAAAGCAGATAAATGCAGTTTGCTGGTGGCATCCCATCCGCCAGACGCCAGGATCGATCGTCATCACAAGGTCGCTAGTTTCTTTGCCTTTGTGTCTGCAGTCTGAAGGGATGGGCGAGACGAGACCGACAGAACGCAAGCCTAGATACGAGTCGGTCTCCACTATCCCATCACAGGCGCCGGCTGGGGCTATCAGACCCCACGGGCTGATGGGCTGGTTCCTGTGGGAGGGTGACGGTGGGATTCCAGCGAGGCTTTGCACCGCGAAGCCACCAAGTAATTGCCCGCCCGGCTTGTGAGTGGCTCTAGCGATAGAACGGGAGATGACGCCCGCTGAGGCGCCGACTGAACTAGATTGCACAGGAGATGGGCATCGCAGCAGACGCTCATCCCGAGACGGACACTTTGTACATCTCGAGCCACGCCGCAGGCGGCCTGCAGCTCCCAGCCCATACGAAGTGGCGTGCGAACGAGCATTGATGACGGTCTGCAGAGGGCTTCGGCTGGAGCCCGGGCGGGGCGGGAAACGAACGACGACGATGACGACTCTGGTCGATCTGCGCCGCAAGACCCCCGGAGTTCTGTTAGAAGTGAACTAACTGCCTGGCTTGAGGACCGCGTGGGCAACGACCTGGTCAGGTAGCATGCCGGCTCACCTTGGTAATTCTGGTGAGTCGACAAACTGCCGCGCTATGATGGAGCGCGGGCGCAACTTTGAGGACGGTCGATCGATACGTTGCATATAATTGACTCGCCAGCGAATAGATGAGAGGTCAGATGGCCGTCTCCGTCAAACTCTGTGGCTCCCACGGAACCACGACTTCGTGGCTCGATTCGAAGAGCTAGGACCCGGGATTCGCGTGTTCGGCTAGTCTGACATGTCACGCCTTCGTAGAGCACGAGTGGACGCAAGTGAAGCCTTCGAGGATCTCAGAACAGGTTTATCCTTCACCTAGACCCTCATCTTAAAACTCGAAACCTCGAACCGACAGCCCGTCCTGTGCGGCTGTGAGGGTGATGCTGCCGTAGGTAATGCAATGTAGAATACAGTTGGGTCGTTCCGCCGGGACGGCAACCCATATCCGCGTCTCACTATTACTTCCCAACGGGGACCGAACACGGTCGGCGAGGGCAGAGACCACGGGCCACCTATCGGCGGACGATTGAGCTGCTCACAAGTTGCGTCGAAGCGCCTGTATCATGGTTCGCCGGTTCAAGTGGAAAAGAGAAGCGTTGGCCGTTCGGGTGACGAGTAAAAGGCGCCCTTTTTTTGATAGTGGACAGGGGGGGTGTGTAAGTGGGGGTGAGGTCGCAGCGGTTGCCCAAAACACATTGCACGTTTGTGGCTGATTGTGGAGGGCTGTCGCATGCCTTTCCAATGCCTGGACTTGCAACCACGGAGCGAAAAGCCGTCAAGGCTCTGGCCAGCCAGGTCGCCCGGGGCCAGGATTGGGCACATCGAAAGCCCCAAATAGATTGGGATTGGGCCGTCAGCTGTCAGGCTATCAGGACACCTCCTTGCGCTTGCGGTGCCCTTCCAAGAACATGGTGATCTTTCGGCGGTTGCGGTGCTCCAAATTAGAAACTACATAGCATACTACTGTGATGCACTGTGGGGTGCGATTCGAAGACAACGGCACTCACGTATCTACCCAGTACTGTGGTAGAGCCCGGTGATTCACCTGCCAAGGTCGTCACGCTTTTGACCGAACCGGACGGAGCTGGCACCCATCCCTGCTCGTTGGTTTTGAGGAGGAAACCTTGACGCATTCACGATTGCTTTTTCGTGATTCCATCGAGTTGGCGGGTCTGGCATCTTGGGTGGCAGGGTGGGGAGGCGTGGAGGCGGTAGGTCGTATTACCACAGACTCTGGTCGTTTCAACGTCCATCCGTTCGTTCGCTCCGTCTCATGGGTCGGCAGTCGGCCACCGGCACGCTGTGTATCCCTTGTCTGGGCCGTTGTGGCAGCACAGCCCGGGCCGTCATCGTTACCTACCGAAGTATTGTATTATATTGTATTGTACATACTATGCATGGTAGGACTGAGGGAATACAAGGCGATCTGCACTGCATTCGACGGCTTTGGCTTGGGACTCCTGGTCTGTAGCCTTCATACCGCATTGCAGTGGCAGACATGGCGAACGGCACCACGGCATACAGCCTTCCCTGTCCGTGATGGGAAGGGATGGATGGATGAATTGGTGTTGTGCTGCGCTGGCAGGCTGGCGGCAAGGTTTCGTCTTGCGTCCTCGATTTCGATAACGGACCAATGTCCGGCAGCCGTGGAATTGAGGCTAGGACCCAAGCGTTCGGCCCTTGAAGCCTGCTTGCGACGGCGAGTAATGCAGTGATTGCATATCTCAGGAGGTTTAGGCCGCCGGTGGAGGCAGGCATTGCAAAGGAAAGGGAAAGGGAAAGGGAGAGGGAGAGGGAGAGGGAGGGTGTGTAAAACAAGCATGCTAAGATGCGGAGATCAGACTTCCAAGATGATGCGGATGACGATAACGCTGCAGCATTGGATGGTTCGATTTCGGTTTTCAAGTCGAGATCCTGTATGTCCCGCCGGCACGTTGAGCCTGACGGTATACCTAGTACCGAGTACGGTGGGGTCTGCAGCAGTCTTCGTATGTAGGTAGGTACTATGACCGGATCGCACGGGATGGGAAGGTGCACTTGAGAGCTGAGGTCCCCCACCAACAAGGGACAGTGCGAAGCAAAGGGCGGAGGCAGAGGACGAGGCAGAGGCAGAGGCAGAGGCAGAGGCAGAGGCAGAGGCAGTTGCAGTTGCAGTCGCAGTCGCAATTGTGGAATCCTTCACGACGCGACTGCCTTAGCTTGCCGGCGATGAGGACGGCAACGACTTCCAAGGTTCTGGCTGACACTTGGCTCGGCCAGTGTCTTGATCTGGGCCACATGGCTGCCAGTCGATGAGATACAGAAAACCACCTTCTGCTTCCTCCAACACTAGTGAGACTTCATAGCATTGACCCGAGTGCTTACGGGGACCCACTCGCTTGCCCAGCCTGAAGCACTTTTTGTACCAATGACCCGGACAGGAAGAGCGAAGGCGGTACAAGATAGCGCTGACCAAGACAATTGCTGAGGTGGTGCAGACAAGATTACTGAAGAGCAATGCCTGCAGTCGTTTGGGAGTTTGATAGTATACCCACTATCATATTATGGATCGAGGAAGTAGCGAGTGATCTTTCTGCATTGTGCTGTACCCCCAGCTTGGGGTCTGTGCCTAATCACCTGCCCTACCATTACACCGTACAAACTTACTAGGGGCAACGCAACGCAAACCCACTTTACGCGTTGGCGTCGGCGGCGGGAACGGTCCTGTCGCGTTCACCTTCCACGCCCCCCCCCATGTTCTGCTGCAAGCTCTTTAGCCTTGCGGACTGGATCTTTCCCAGCTGCCTTGGCACGCGCTTGGCACGCCCTGGAACAACGTCGACACAGACAGAACGCTGGAAAAGCACTACCTCGAACTTTGTGCGCGGCCGCTGGCAGAATCAGAGTCATCCGAAAGTTCCACAAGAGCCTGCCTGCCTCGTTTTCACTCAATTCTCATGGATGGCCAGCAAGACTTGTCTCTCAGACTCCTGCGATTGCACGTCGCCACCCCGTCCGCAGTGCTAGTCTGGCTCACCACAGATCTGGTCCGCGCCGAACGCCAATTTCGCCCGGTCTGTCTGTCTTGACAGTGACGGGCCCTTCCAGACCCCCTCAACCATACTGTGTCTTCGCGTATTTGACGTATTTAGATGAATGTGGTTTCGGACCCCAAAGCCTCACTAGCGGTGCCTGGATTGCCCCTCGCTTTCAGCGCCTGCAGGGCGGGCGGGCTGGCGGGCTGGCGAGTTGCACTTGCAGGCAGGAGGAGTTGGCGCGGGTGCGATGCGATGATCAGATCACGCCCGGGTCATCCGTCGTTCCACTCCCGAAGAAACCCAACGATTCAAGGGGCAGAAAGGGGGGGGGGGCTATTTCTAGACACCACCTGCGCGGTCCGCAAACGGCTTGACCTTCCTTGGACGAGGATGACGATCCCACTCGGTCACCTTTTTTGTCTCCCTCCCTTGGAACGGATTGGTTTGGATTGTGGAACTTTTGTCGGATCGAGACACAACCTGCTGGCCGCCCTTGGTTGGAATTTGGGGACCGCCCGTCAATCATGGCGCCTGTGTGCAAAGTGAGACCGGCGCACCGCCGGGCTTCTTACAAGGCTGCCACTACTGTACGAAGCCAAACACCTCAATATCAGCCGGATGCTGCATGCCGTTCTCATGGCTGAGCGATGCAGCCAGCCTATCATATTGTGGTCGTGGTTTTCCTGTTGGTGGCTTCCCTGTCATCGACCTCTCACCAGGCGCGAGTCTGGCCGTCTCGTGGGAAAAGGCCTCACATCCCTCTCTCGCTTGCCCGAGCCAATGCTCAGTCCTACGTCCTACAACGGACTTCTATACCGAGTGGGCACCATAACACCGTATTAGTAGTTGATCATAAGTATTTGATCTACCGTGCGTGTACAAGCTATTACGCACTCCGAGTGCTAAGAAGGTTGCTTATCGTACCTCCGGAACATCATTGCCGCCACAAGTCAGATTGTCTCTCGAGACCCGAAGCATCACAGGATCAGAAGCCTCACTCATCCAGCCAATGTCTCGACCGAGAGAGTTAGGAGACTGACAGGGCCCCTTTCCTCTCCCATTCCCCCTCTTCTTCGTTCTCCGTCCTGGAGCCGGTATCTTCCAATTGGGAGCTCGAGAAGTCGACCGCGGAGGCGTACTTGTAATTCGGGGGCAGACGTCCCTTCGTATCAGCCTCCTGCTGCAAAGCTGCCCTCCTCAGAACAAGGGCGCCCTCTTCCCAAGGTTGTAGCTGATGCTGCGAGCGGAAAAAGCACCAGAGCCGCTCTGGTGACTTGTTGGTCGGTACCGCCTTTGCTCACTCATCGTTGTAGGTGCTGCAACAATCTTGTCACGCTGCTCAGAAGGACAAGTAAAACGTTTCTGATTCGACGTGCTACTGCCTGATCTTCCCACAAGGAGGAGATCGCACTGGGTAATGACCCGCTGCAAAGTCTCGCGAATCGCTGGCTGAAAACCCACACCGTCACTTTCAGTCGCTTACGAGAAATTGCCCGTATCTCCGTCCACACCCCCCGGTGGCGAGCCGACTCTCCTACAAATTAAATGCTACGCACTCCGGGCATAATATTGAGGCAGCAGCCGAATCTGCAGACGGATCCCTGTCACTATTGAAGGAGTCTCGCCGGCAGCCGCGATATCATTTTGCGGTCTTGTCGTCGCACATCATCGCTTGTCCAACCGAATGCGATGGGCCTCCTGTCACTGGAGGTGTCTTTGCACTTCACGCAAGATGCCGCTCTGAATCTCGCAAGCGAAAGGCGAGGTTCTGCCGGAGGTTGATATCCACACCCCCGATTTGTATGTCACACATTGGTCGCATAGCTCCGGCGTTGGCGGGCGACCCAAGCCCGGCTGATGGACTAACCATCTGATGATAGAACGCACCAATGAGACACAAGTCTGAGTGTTGAAATTTGGTGGTGCGCTACTACGAAAGTACGGGATACGCTTGCTGCAAGCCTTGTGCAAGCTCTCACGCGACCGCCGAACACTGGGCAGGGAGGGATGCCTGCTGCAGCATAAGGCGGCGTCAAGTCCAAATCCGTCTACGTCTGGCCTGGTCTGATGTGTGAGTCCGAGAGCACAGTCTCGACGTTCTTTGCCATGACTAGATTAGCTCTACGCAAGAGGAGCCACATCGAAAACCTCTCCCGCTTGGACCAGCCGAGCCAACCAGCCAAGAAGAGACCGGGCCGTGTGACCAGGCCTGACGAGCTGAGGTTGGTCACTTCATTATTGACTACCAATGATGGATCGGGACTCGCAAGCAAAGCAGGCATGTGGCTGACGCAACACACAAGGCCTTCCAACAAGAGACGCTCACGAAAAAGCTAAACTTGGCGCATGCACAAGACAAGCAGATCCAGGCATTGAAGAAACGAATCCGGCCGCCCGGCCGCAACGCAACCACCGTGATCGTCATTGGATGTTGCGTCGCGCCGTGTTGCTCGGATCTAGAGCCACGTAGAGTCTTGATGACTGCAGCCCCCCTCCCCCAAACTGTCCCTGGCCAGGAAGCAACACGATAGCGGTCCATTGCGCTGACCGGAAGACATTTTGTTTGTATAGCCTCTCGGTATTTTACTTTGATTCACCATGGTCGCCCGACACTCCGTCTCAACACCTCCTCCCATTTGGACAACAAAGGGAACGGTAACACATGTTGTCCTATTCCTCGGTTTGCCTCATAAAGACAAAGATTGCCAGCCTCCATTCGGACCGGCAGGTCATCATAAAAAGGGCCGCATTGATTCAGTATCATCTATTCCGGAGGTATCGATAGATGATACCGCCGACGCAGCCTCGCAAAGTAGCCCCTGCCCCCGCAAGCGTTGTCCCAAGATTTCCTGGCGCCCCAGAAATTTGTGGCTGCACCGTCGTGCCGCCTGGGGTCGTCTACTTTGGCGAAATTTGCCGTTTGAGACGAACGCAGAGACTCAACTTACGTCGTTCAGGGTCGTTGCAATCATATCTTGCGGAACACGGAGTCCTGCAACAATTTGGCATGGATCGAAGGGCGATGGAACAAGGCCAAAACACCCTTTCGGACAAGTAATTTGGAAGCGGCATGTCGAGATTTGATAGTCTCCCATCATCTGATCAGCAGCCCCTTCTCCTTGCGGCTGGATCCCCATCTTCCGCCCGATGGTTTATTCATTCCACCTGGTTGTCTCTCATATTCCCATCGGTATGGATCCGGCCAAGTGGTCACCGAGATCCAGACCCTGATACAGTCGGCGCGGGCCCAAGTCGCACCTCTGGCCTCCCTTGGACCCCTGAGCCATGCCGAAACTTATTAGGCCTCTCCATACCGTACGAAATCCAGCCACGTGCCATGTCCGATTATGGATCCCGAGGCTATTTCGAAGACCTCCAGGATATGTGTCAAGGACATTAAGAAATTGCCTCGCTGCCTCGCAAAACCGCCGGGCTCGTGGGTGGAATCCCAACATCAAAGGAATGCCGGTCGAGGCCGTCGCAGTCCCATAATTCCTATTTCCATACACGCCCACGGCCGAGCTGGCGCCAAGAAGGGCAGCAAACGGCGTAGGACCCCATCAAGCCTGCAACGACGTGATCAGCTCTCCAGAATTGGCACTCCGGGTCTGCATGCAGATGGCCGCCGGCTACACACTGGTCACCCGACGGCGGCTGTAAAAGACCACGGGCTTTACAGCAGCGCTGAATGTCTCTGTCATTTCAGAAGGGAGAAGCAAACGAGGGAAAGAGTTGAAAAATTTGTTACAAGGCGATGACACCTATCAACGTACAACCCACATCTCCTCCATCGAAGGGGACCATTGACTGAGAGCTCATGCTGCTCTGCAGTGCTCTGCAGGCCTTTGCGGCGATCGCCCATGGGTAAAGTACGACCCAATGAGGTGCGTACAGTATGCCTACCGTTGATGCTGGGTTACCTGGCTGATGGGCGGCGCAGCATGCAAGCCGCTCGTGAGAAAAGGCCCAGCTGCCTCGGAGTAATGTGACTGGCTCGTGCCCATGTGCCACCCGTGCCCGGCCTGCGCCTACTGCGCAGCGCACTATACTCTTTGGGGTACGAAGACTGACAAGGCAGCGAGGCAAGAACAAGGTTCCAGACAAAAGACTTGAGACTTAAGACAAATGCCACGGCGCCGATTGGAGTCTGAGTTGAGTTGATGCAGAGGCCGCTGAGATGCTACGCCCAGTCATGCACGCGTCTGCGATGTGTGGCACCTCTTCACTTGCCGAGATGGGCCCAGCTGGGCACTACTTTAGCAGAGACTCAGACTCATATCGACAAGTCGCAGTGGCCCGTATCCGGCTCATCAGAATCAAACCTCGTGCCCACCAATGCACTGTAGGAGCTCTCATTTGCTACCGTGCGTGTTCCCAGTCCTCCCTTGTGGCTGGCCAGGATCACAGACGCTTACCTGGCACTGGTCTGGTCTGGTCTGGTCTGGTCCGGTCCGGTCAGGTCTGGTCTGGTCTGGCAACTGGGCTGGTCTCTGGCTGGCCTCTTGTGAGGTCAGACTGGAGTCGTGCTTTTTTTCCCTTGTTCTTCGTTTTTATCCTGCTGCTCTGCTTAGTTCCCTACTTCTGACTGGCTTGGCGATAGTGTTTCGCTCGATATGGACAGGGATAGCACACGACGGGCCAGAGAAAGGGATTGCTGTTCGAGGAGACACCTTGCCTGATCGGGGCACGATCATGTGTGGGTGTGTGTACATATGCGTGTGCGTGCGTGCGTGCGTGCGTGTGTGCATCTTTCTCTAGTTTGGCTTCATGTGCCGTCCGTTATACTAGTATGTGTGCTCAGCAACAGTAACCTTGGAGATACCAAGGTACAGTACCTCGAGCTCAAGACCAAAAGTGCAGCTTCGACGGGCCCGTGAGGTGAGGCTTGGGAATTGATTGCTTTGTCTTTCTTTCTCCGTCTTGCATGTTCTGCCCGTTCGTGCTTGCCTCGCCTTTGCCTTGCGTTGCCTCGCTTGAGTTCTTTTTTCTCTCTTCCCTTTCCCTTTCCCACGCCCTCTGCCGGACCTTACTTCACCCTACCAATGCAGGGGCGACCGGGGGGGGGGTCGGCGCGAAGTGCGCTAAACCGTCGGTCGAGAAAGGAGCCGTTCCCAGACCTTTCAGACTCCAAAACCCCCCCAGTCCAGATCCCAGATCCAGAGCCACCAGGGCTGTTTTCAAGGCATTCGGGTCGGGTGCTTTGCAACCTGCCTTGCAAGTGCCTTGCAAGAGAGCGATGACATGGATGGCCACTTGTCGGACTTGTCATCCTGTCCTACACTACTGCTGCGCATGTACTCGCGGTTGTCACTTTCCGTTTCGCATCGAAGCGCAGGGCTTTGTTTGTACTGTGCCGCGGTGAAAGTGCGAGGCAGGTACGAATGTACTTTTACGGGCCGGTACGTATCTACTTCACCTTACGCGTACTGTGTCGCTGTGGATACTGTGCCCCTCCTGCCGTCCGTTCCTTCCCACATCCATTATGATTTTCCATTCCACGAGCCCACCTAACCTTGTCGAGCTGGGTTGGGACTGGAACTGTACACAACAACCTTGAAGAATGAACTTCCATCACCACCATCCGGTGGTCCCAATGTTTATCATGTTGCCTCTCGACTTTTCCCGTGCTCATGTCCATGTCTTCTCCCCTCCTTCTCCCTCACCACCATCGTCAACGTCGTCACCCTTGAAGTATCTGCTCGAGTGTGCTTCAGCTTCGACCTCTCACCACTCTGGTGACTAGTGCCTCACGTTGCCGAGCTAGCCTCACCTCACCTCACTCCACCTCACCTTGTCTCCAGCACTTTGGTCGGTCAATTCCCACTAGGGGCCTGTCACAAGCACTCTACAGAGTGCCCTCGGGCCCGCTGGTCTACTGCATAGAGTGCGTCTTCGAAGCATAGAAGGCTTGTCAACAGCATCCTCGCCGAGCACGGACCTAGAACCTTCGACCGCCGATGCGGGACTGCGAATCCTAGGGACTTGGGACACCGTACGGAAGAGGACAGTTAAGCTCGAGGAGTTGAACGACCTGCGGAGGTCTCGCCTGCGAACGGAATACGGACGAAGGGGTCAGTCACAGAAGCTTGTCAGTTTGGCATCAACATTTTTCTGACGCAGCGACTTCGATTGTTGTACGTACGAGTGCTGGGTTGTGGACTCAAAAAGTTGCTATTGTCACCGCTCTGCCTATAGTTGAAACTGAAGCCTCAGTAGACACTGTAGTTGGCTTTTGGTTGACTGAGGGCATTGACTGAAAAATATTAACAATGATTGAACAATAGGCGAGCCCTCGAGAAGCCCGGCAAACTCAGAAGCTTTCCGAATGAAGGGTAAAGCCTACCTTCAATGACGCACCTCGACCGATAGATAAAACGACCCCGAACTCTCTTCAGCAACTGGTCTCGCTTCGAGATGGTCGACACCCATTCACACTCCTGCCCGTTCCGATAATCGACCCCGTTCCTGCTAGTGAGCTGCCAACGAAAGAAAGAATCCCCCGGCTCGAAAATACTTGTCCCCATCTTCTTCCACGAAGCCGACTACTCTCTCCTTCCTGATGTCTTCAACCACGACGATCACATCTGCTCCTCGACACCAAGGCTTTCGACTTTCTCCTCTCCCAACGAGCAGGAGTCAGTTGAAGCAAATACCACACCCACACCAAGGACAGGCTGTCTACTCAAGAGACGCCGGTCTTGGTTCGCATCACGAGATGTCGAGTGCTGCGTACTATGGTCAGCGGCCGGTAGGTTATGATGCCGGGGTATCAGACCGGGAACCTTGCAACTATTCGGCCCCAGTCACCAGGTCTTGGGCCAACGGAAGAGATGCTCAGAGCTGGTCTGATGACTACCAGACTTACTCACAACCTCAGGTGGCTCAGCGACAGCAGTACCAGCCACCACAGCAACAAGTTGTGGCCCAATCCCGTCAGGCTGCCCCTTCCGTATCCTATCCGGTCTCCTCAAGGAGACAGTCAACGCGGCCGACAACCCCAAGCTCAACCCACTCCAGCCGAACGGCATCGGGAGCTTCGACAAGCGCAGATTCCCAGTCTATGGTCATGCACAGCCTGCAAATACCAGCGAGGATTAGCTCCAAGGGTGGCAACTTGGCGGATTTCTCGGCACAGGTAGCCCCCCCTCCCTGGCTCTCGAGAATCTGAGCCTTTGAACTTAGTATCTAATCCTTCGTTGTAGCTCACGTGCTTTTTCTGGTTCGAGAGTCCCAAGGTGCTGGAGGCTGCCGAGACGATACGATGCGTCCCAGAGGATAGGCCTCTGCCGCTGCTGAGCGCGCACGCACTTCCCACCGAATCTTTTCGAAAATGGGTCACTTCGGTTCTTTCAACTACCCAGGTCACTCAAAATGTGATTCTGTTGGCTCTGTTGTTCGTCTACCGTTTGAAGATGACCAACCCTTCAGTTAGAGGTCGGCCGGGTAGCGAGTATAGGCTGTTAACCGTTGCTTTGATGTTGAGCAACAAGTGTAAGTACCAAATTCCCTCTTCGCCCGCGTCGATTCACAACTGACAACGTAAGTAGTCCTGGACGACAACACTTACACGAATAAGACATGGGCCGAGGTTTCGGGCATCTCTGTACAAGACATTCACGTCATGGAAGTCGAGTTTCTTAGTAACATGCGGTATGCTCTCCTGGCGTCGAGTGAACAGTGGGAAGAGTGGCTCGACAAACTAGCCTCTTACTTCGTCTTCTGCGAGCGGGTTGCCAACGGCCCGTCTGCCGCAGCGAGGATGGTGCCGTCACCAACACTGTTGATACCCTCACCAACAGCGGGCAAAGGGTTCTCGCCAGTGTTGTCCCCAACGGCGTATCAGTCGGCACAACACGCCCCTGCAGGGACGAATGGCGGCCGGCTGTATTCGCCACCGACAGTGGTCAATCCGATCCCTATACCCTACTCTGATGCTATGGCAAGCTACCGACCCGATCTTGTCGGTGCCAGCGGCGGCAGGAAGCGAAGCTGGGATGAGCAGAGTGCTGAGCCACCAGCGAAGCGGGCTTATCGGGCGCCTCCGCAGGCAGCTCCTCAAGCTGCCCCAGACGCTCGGCGTTTGCCTGTTCCCAGCCTGACGCTGAACACGAATTACCAGCCACCAGCGACGCAACCTCCCTATGCAAACACGGGCTACTCGATGTCACAGGCTGTCCCTTACGCAGTATCCTTGCCACCGCTGGAGCCGGGCACTCGAGCCATGTCGACGGTCTACGCTCCCCCCACCACGAGCTCTTGGGCTCCTGGGTCGACGATGACGACCGGTGGACCTACGCAGCAGAATCTTCATGCTGCAGCGTTGACAACGCCGACGAGCCAGTATCCGCCGACAGCCCAGTACCCACCAACGTCAAACGCGACCTATGGCACGCCGACCAAGCGGCTCAGCCCGATCAACACATTGACACCGGCAGCTGCGTACAACGGGTCTTCGCCTCTACATGATTATGGCCAGAACAGTGGCTTTCACACGCCCATCTCGCACTCCCCGTCCATCTATTTGCAGCAGCGCAACAGCCCCTACAAGCCGATTCGCCATGTGCGTACCCTGCTGAACCCACCACCGCCCTCGAGCCTCCAGAGTTATCAGCTGCCGGCCATCCCACCGAGCCAGATGCACTACCAACCCATTGGCCGTAGGAACGACCAGCGGACCGGAATCGTGCCCGAGTATCGGCTTCATGACAACTACGGGCCCAGTGCTTACGGCAGCACCTCCCGGCACCCGGGTATAACTCCCGGTCATACTATGTCCAGCCAACAAGGCCAACAGCGTTATGCGAACTTCAGAAACTAGTTCAAAGCATTAGGCATCCACGGCTATCCACCACTAAACAACCGACCCTCCCCCCCCCCTTCCGGCTCGCCGAAGAGCACTTGTACTAGTACGCAACTCCATCACGTTACGAGACGATCTCATTTGCTTTGCATTGCATTGGCGTACGGAACTTGCAGATGGACTGCATGGCAAAAAGGAAAAGAGAAGATTACGCATCGGGAGCGCAAGCGCGCATGAGCATTGCCGCATTTTCAGGTCATTTGGCGGTACAAATCTGACTGTGCCTTGACTGGCGCAGCTCACGACTTTCGTGGTTTAAGACGATACGGAACGAGCATTGGCTCGAGAGCATTCATGGATGAATAGCATTTGAGCCTGATTAGGTTCTGCAGGGGCAAGCCTTTCGCGATGGATTTGAGGCAGCTTCGAGGAGATTTTCCGCCAGCCATATTGAGCGTAGTCGCAGGGTCTAGGCAGACAAGAAAGATCAGATATCTAGGCCTGTAAATGAAAACGTTTCAGTGGCTGAACACCTGCTTTTCGTACCGTTTTCATTTGTCAAGGAATGCTGGCTTAAATTTGATCCAGGTCCGCAGCCAGTGCCAGCTGAAGTACTCTAGGGAATGAAACCTCCCATCTCCCGGGGCCCTCCGGGTAAAAACAACCACCTCAACCGACCATGAAGCGTCCTTATGGGAAGTATTCATTGTCGACGAAGTAACTTCAGTGAGGATCCTCTCAACGCGCGCCCATTCCTCTGCCTAGACCAAATTGTGACACATTAGGTACAATTCTAGCGGTAATGAAGGTCAAGAGCAACAGACACTGCTTCTGAATAGCACAAGGATGGTCAGGTTAGGAGGTCATGGGCATGAAGTCCCGGAAGACGTCATGTATTTAAGTCGAATGAAAGGCCAGCGCAGTGCGCAAGAATGTTAAAGTCGCGCTGACTATTCCGCAGGTCGTCCATCCTACGGGAGCATAACCCGTAGATGGTTGTCCTCAGCCTGCGAGAGGGCTTTTGGATGTGGGAGCAGGTCCCTGGCAGAAGAGTACTTTTAGCAGGTTCTGCTGATGGCAGTATTCAACAGTGAACGCAAGGACCCTCCGCTATAAATCCCAAGTCCTGCACTACCATAAGTCAATCACAAGCTAATCCTGCCAATATCCGGGCAGGCAAAACAATGTCGTTGGCGGACTCGTGGTCGTCGGAAATCGAGGCAATGATCACATGAAGGTGACAGGTAAATCACGGGTTTCATCGAAACTGGGCCAAGTGTCTTATGTAAGGAATTGCACCTATATTCATCTTCCAAGGCTATCTGTCAAGCATAGCAAAGCCTTTTGCTCCCTGTGATCCCAAACGCCAGACCGTGTTGCCTCGTAAAGCGCTTTACAATAGGTATTCATAGCTCATGATCATGCATGCTCATCTCCTAATTTTTGGGTCAATCCTTCATTACCCTCAGGCTCATCCATTTAATCGTAGATGTCCTCATCCATATCGTCCTTGACGAGCTCATCCACAGCATCGTCCTCATCTGAGTCTACCATCTCCGCGTCTTCGCTGTCCGAGTCTGGATGATTCGGCAGAACTGTGATCTTGCCATCTACCAGCTCCACGCGAGCAGCCTCACCATCTTTGATGTTGTTGCGGAGGATCAGGACTGCAAGACGGTTGAGGATCTCCTTCTCAATAAGGCGCTGCAAAGGACGGGCACCGTAGGCAGGAGAGTATCCAGCGTTGCCAAGGTAGTCCTTGGCCTCGGTGGACACTGAAATGAAGACGTTCCTGTCGTTGTCGGCGAGACGCTTCTGAATCTCGCTGATGCGCACGTCGACAATCTTGCGAATTTCCTTCCTGGTGAGGCGGTTGAAGATGACGATCGAGTTGATACGGTTCATGAACTCGGGCAGGAAGTAGTTTCTCAGTGAGTTCATGACGAGCTCCCGCGTGGTGGGGTCAATCTTGCCGTCCTTTGCGTTGGGGCGAGCTAGGTACTCGGCACCCAAGTTAGAAGTCATGACGACGATGCAGTTCCTGGCGTCGACGACACGACCTTGGCCATCCGTAATGCGACCATCGTCCATAAGCTGAAGGAGGACAGTGAGAATCTCCTTTGCCGCCTTCTCGACTTCGTCGAAGAGGAGGATGGAGAACGGCTTGCGGCGAAGGGCCTCGGTCAGCTGGCCACCAGCGTCGTGTCCGACGTAGCCAGGAGGAGCGCCGATCATTCGGCTCAGTGCGTGTCGTTCTTGGTATTCGGACATGTCGAAGCGGATCATGGACTTCGGGTCGTCGAAAAGGAACTCGGCAAGAGCCTTGGTGAGCAGCGTCTTACCAGTACCGGAGGGACCGCAGAATAGGAAACTTGGCGGTTGATTGGGGTTGCTGAGACCGGAACGCTGCAGGCGGATGGCGTTGGAGACGGCTTGGACGGCCTCCCTCTGGCCGACGACGATCTTTGCAAGGTGCTGCTCCATCTTCAACAATTTGTCCTTCTCGGAAGTTCTGAGTCGGGTGACAGGAATGCCGGTCCAGCGGGAGACAATCTCATTGATCTGGTCGGGCCCGACAACATCGGTGATCATAGAACCACCCGAATCGGAGGCATCAGCGTGAAGAGCGGCGTCAGCGGCAGCTTTTTGTTTCTCGAGGTCCTTGATCATTGCCTCTTGTTCAGGAATAGCGTAGTACTGCAGATCGGCAGCACGAGCAGTATCACCCATCCGGCTGGCGTCCTCCATTTTGACCTTCAGCTGATCAAGCTTCATCTTGGCCTCCTGGATGTCCTTGCCGCGCTTCCTCTCGCTCTCGTACTTTTCACGCAGGGGCCGCAACTCATCCTCAACGTTCGCAGCATCCTGCTTGGCCTGTTGCAGACGTGTCTTGGACGCCTCGTCCTTTTCGCGAGACAGAGCATGGATCTCGATCTTCAGCTGGCGCAGGCGCCGCTCCAGAGAGTCGATAATCTCTGGCTGTGACTCCCGGGCCACGCGGACCGCCGCTGCGGCCTCGTCGATCAGATCGACTGCAGAATCGGGCAGTCTTCGGGAAGTCAAGTAGCGTGCAGCCAGGCTGGCGGCAGACACAATGGCGCTGTCAGCAATGCTGACACCGTGGTGGACCTCGTACTTTTCCTTCAGACCTCGGAGAATCGAAATGGTCTCGGGGATCGTGGGCTCCTTGACGATGACTTGCTGGAAACGACGCTCAAAAGCGGCGTCTTTCTCGATGTACTTTCGGTACTCAGCGAGAGTGGTGGCACCAATACAGTGAAGTTGGCCTCGGGCCAACATGGGCTTCAGCAAATTGGCTGCATCCATGCCACCCTCGCCGGACGAGCCGGCGCCCATGAGCAGGTGGATTTCGTCGACAAAGAGGACGATCATGTCCTTCGAGTCCTCAATCTCCTTCAGCACGCCCTTCATCCTCTCCTCGAACTCGCCGCGGTACTTGGAACCCGCAACCAAGGCACCCACATCGAGCGAGAGCAGCTTGCACTGGGCGAGGTTGTCGGGCACATCGGCGTTGACGATCCGCTGTGCCAGACCCTCGACAACGGTTGTCTTACCGACACCAGGCTCACCGATGAGGACGGGGTTGTTCTTTGTCCGGCGAGACAAGATTCGGACGACCCGCCGGATCTCCTCCTCTCGACCGATGACGGGGTCGATCTTCCCTTCCCTCGCCATGGCGGTCATGTCGATGGTGAACTTGGCCAGATTCTCGGATTCCTCTTCAGTGTCGGCTGTCTTGGAGTCCACCCGCTTCGTTCCGCGGATGGCCTGCACGGCATCCTGCACCAACTTCGGCTTGGGGATGTTGGCCTCCTTGAAGCAGTTTGCGATGCCAACATCCTCAGCCAGGGCGGTGATGAGGTGGTCGACGGCGATGTAGCTATCCTTTTGGACCTTTTGCAGCTCCATTGCCTTGCGCAGAACGGTGTTGAAGGTCGGCGCCATGGAGACATTTTCTGGCGGTGGGTCCTGGCTGGGCAAGCGGACCAGGTGCTTCTTGAGGGCTCGATCGAAGAGTTGTGGATCGCCGTGCGCTCGCTCGACAACTTGGCGGAGGAGGGTGTGTTGGTTGCCCTGAGGACCGTTCTGTTGGTCCTTGGACTGATCTGGGAGGGGATCGAGGAGGGCCACAGCCAGGTGGATGGGGAGGAGTTGGCTGTGGGCGTATTGCTCTGCCAAAGCCATGGCATCCTCCAATGCCTTCTTGGCCCGGTCGGTGAACTCCATCTTCGAATTCATGATGAATTAGACTAAGAAAGAAAGCAAACAAGAAGTGGTGTTTGCGGGTATCTATTAAGAGTCGTGGTGAGAAAAGAAAAAGGTGTTGTCGGTAGTGGTTGTACGGAGCAACGATATGAGATCGTGCTGGTAGTGGTAGGGGGGTTGCGATTTTCTGTGTTGTTTCTCTGTTGAAGAAACGGAAGTGGGGGAAGGAAGAGAGGGGAACAAAGCGCAGATCACAAGAGACAGCCTAGATTTATCCTACGGCCCTGTGGAGTCGTAGACGTGCTGAGAATTGCTTGGATGAGCTTCTATGCAGGTGACGAGTTAATTCCTGCTCAAGCTGGCAGAGACTGGCCAACGCTGGCACAGGTTGGCTGTCGTGGGATGATTCTGGGAAATTCGCGACGTCACTGGTCACTACCAGTGTCTGGTGGAAAGATCTGGATGCTTCCCCAGGCTTCGCTCTAAAAAGCGAGCTCCAGCCACAGAGTGGGGTTGCTGTGCGGCTGGAGGGGCCTGAGAGCCACCGGAGGCTACAAGGATCCAGCACTGGAGACGCAGGCTTGGCCCTGGCCCGCGCTCCAGCCTGCCGGGGCCCCAGTCACTGGCCCAAGCTTGCGATTTGGGCCAGATTGGCTTAGGTAAGAGACGAGTTCCAGCCAAGTGGAAAATTGTTCGCGCATCGCCAGAGAACATGGCGGTAGTGACGAATCGACTGTCTGCGCGCTGTGTCAACAATTCACACGCAGCCGCCATGAATTCCTCACCTGCCTCGTTAGTAGGCATATTCGACAGCCTATCAATAGGTGTCTCAAGAACGAGCGTACGCTATGCACATTTTCAGACAAGGACGAGGTTCAAGAGGAAGAAGTACTACTTGATGGGATTCGGTCGCACTCATGGAGAGACAATATTCGTCTTCAACCACATTGAAAATGGCATGATCATATATTCACACGAACCGCGATTAGAGGTCAGCTGGTACAGCCCTTGGCGATGCGCAATGGAGCCAATTGGCCCAGTGCCAAGGTCACTGAATGAGCTGACGATCAACCTCCCTGTAGCGCGACTCCCGGAAATACCTCTCCCAGATCCCCTTTACCGTCAAGAAGCAGAAGCCCCCCGTCATCCGCCGAGACTACTGGCAGCCGCTATGCATGATACAGTTCCAGAACGGAAGTGCCGTCGTGGGGCGCAACGTCTTTCAGAAGCTGCGGGAGCTCAAGGCGTTGCACGAGCTCGAGTGGGGCTGGCAGACCAAGGAGTTCCAGAAGCTGAACCGGCAGCAGAGGGGCGAGAAGATCCACAACCAGAAGGCCAACGCCATCGCCGACATAGCGGCCGTGCTGGGAGGTTTCGGCAGGGGAAATCTGATGTGGACGACGGAGCCGCTGCCGGCCGGGGAGAACCTGGCGGTCGAGGCGGCGAAGGAAGCCGAGGGCGAGGTCGAGACCTCGGATGCCGAAGCCTCACACACGGGATCCTTGACGGTAGCACCCAAGCGAAACAAGAAGGTCAAGCCGGCACCACCAGTGAAGCGACTCCATCCTGCCATCATCTACTGGGCCAACGACGCGGATCTCTACTGGGCACGAAACTGGTCTGACAATGTCATTCATGAGGTCGGCTTGCCGGACGCTCGCGACGTCTGGATGTGGCGGACCAAAGAGATTCTGTCGCAGGAAGAGGAGGCTCCAGTAGAGGAGACGGGTGGAGACGAGGACGTGGACGCCGCAGAGGCGAGTGCCAAGGACACAGAGGGCAATGAGGCTGAGGCCAAGGACAAGCAGAAGCCTGCGGAAGAGAAGGGAAAAGGTTTCCTTGGCTGGTTCGGGAGAAAGACGGGGGGATCTGAACAGGATGCGAGACCATAGACAGGCAAAGTGGAACATTTGAGCAACGCACGGGAACGTTCACACGAGATTCATATGCTGAAGTACAAACATTGGTCATAGCAAGCATTTTGGTTGGGTCGGAAGTCAAAGGTGTGCACACATACGCGGTGTGCAGTCCGCTGGTGTAAATTCGATGTCGTCGCTCAAGGCCAAGAGGAAAGTCGATCCCCATGTTCATCATGGCCAATGTGACTGATATACTGTATACCAAATGCCGTCGTGGTGCAGATGGGAAAACCCAACTCAAACAAATGCCCTACCTCCGATATGCAAATATTGCCCAAGAAAGTCCCACTCAACAAAGCAACAAATTACCATGACTCCGTATCATCATCGCTTAGACCTTGATAGCAAAAGACTTCAGATACTCGTAGTCGGCCGTGTTGGCGTCGACTGTTTCCCGGATAACCTTAGCGGCCTCTTCGCCGTACTTCTCGCGCCACTCGACATTTTCAGCCTCGACGGTGGGTGTCTTCTGTAAAAGCAAATTCCAGGTCAGTAAATCCCTTCTGGCTGACGATCGGCAGGTCTTCCGGCGGAGCAAACTTACATGACCGTGTGGTCTCGGCTTCAAGCAAGTGCTGTCAATCGCATCGTGGTGGAAGCCGTACCACTTCTCAAAGGCCTTGGCGGCATACTGCTGGTTGTCGTCATCGCCCCACTCAAGCATCTTGGGCGTGTATTCGATGCCAACCTCCTTGCAGTACACCTTTAGGATGGCCTCGGGTTTCTGCAGCAGGTCGTCGGCGTCGATGACGGTGATAGCCGCGCGCCTCGGCGCGTCGCCGTTCTCAGAGCTGGTCTCGGAGCCGGTGCCGTTCAGCGCCTCGTCGACAGGGAGCTTATCGCCGGCTTTAGCAGGACCGATGATGTTCTGCGACAGGAGGTAATCGAACAGCTTCCGCAGCTCCTCGTACCCGGCCTCAGATGGCATGAAGTCGTGGAAGCCTGTTATAGCGTCCAGCGGCGGGATGGTGCAGCGGTAGTACGAGGGAATGGAGCGGCGGGGGTGGCGGATGAGGAAGGTCCAGTGGAAGCCACGGAGCATGTCTGTCGGCATCACGGTCGGGTTGTCTTCCTCGTCGTCTGTTGTTGGGCCGTTGACGTGGCCGGTGATGTGTGTAGTGGCATCGTCCGAGGCGTCAACGCCGTTTGTTGGGCCGTTGACAAAACCGTTCGTGTGATTTGAGACGGAGCCGTTGGGGCTGCTTGGATTTGAGTTGTTGTTGTCAAAGTCTGGGCCGTTGGTCAGGGCGTGGCCACCGAGGAGCGACGGTGCCAGGTGGACGTCTTGGCCATGTGGAGGCAAAAGGTAGTGAGCGATGTCCTTGATGAAGACTCGCTTGCCCTGTATCTTTGGTAAGTACTCGTACTTGTGACACAGATGGTGTTCTTCGTGTTGGTGATTGCTGTAGCCATGGTCTGCTCCAACCAGGCTGGAGCAGCGCAATCCTCGACAGGCAGGCATTGGGCAGCAAGGAACTGCGCGCGAATGGGAGCGGTCCGATGTGTTACACCAGATCTGAAGTCTCAAAAAGGCTACCAGATTGGCGATCCGCGGAGCTGTAGTCTCTCTGCCGACCTACGAGGGACAGCGTTTCTCTCTTTTCAAGTCATGGACCTCTCGCTATTGAGCGCACTTGCGCCTCATCACACGCGAGAGTCATGACAAAGGCAGAGTGTAGTCGATCCGCTACGGTCGGCAGCGAGGAGAAACGTTGCCCACGAGTACGACTTCTTGCTAGGGGAGAAAAACGAGGCTCATGGGGAGCAGAAACTGGGAACAGGGTCAAATCTAACCTCTGAGCCGTCTTTTTCGAGGCGGTCCATAATGGTCTTGTAAGTCGACATTGCAAAGCCACTCTTCACCCTGGCCTCCTCGTCGTCGGCAAAACGCTCAGAGAGCCGCTCGGGGCCGTAGTAGAAGGCATCTCCGAAAGGCTCATGAGCAGTTTGCAAAATGTCACGGCGTGTCATGAAAACCTGAGGCGCGGAGACGTTAGCAGCTGAATGAATTGGGAACCGCCAGGTTTTTGATAGCCTGAAGAGGCGCTATGGTGAGCACGCCATTTCAGGGTCGTGAAGTGTCATTCTTCGCGAAACACAGCAGTGACCATATGTTTGCCAGCAGAACCCTGAACGACGGGCCGTAGTCACAACGGCAGCCATGGGATATATGTATATGTATGTATACGTACCCTCTCAAAAGCAGTCGAGCACGCACGCGGGTGCGTCGCCATAAATATAGGACGGTTCGACATGTTGATCGTGATGATGTGATTTCAAGCTTAAAAAAATATGTGGAATTCCTTGCGGCGTGGATCGCTGCCGGGCTGCTATGTGCTTAAGTCGAGGTACGCCGAATTGGGATGTAGCTGATGGGGATACCAAGATGGCTTGTCGATGGAAGATTGAGCAGAGGATAGAGACAACCACCACGATCTGATCGATAAGAGACGCAGGAAATAATATTTATATACGATCCGGCTCCGAGCTCTGTCCAGGGCGATGGGGGCGTGGGTGGCAGCAGCGACGGCTATTGTCTTGTCGCTATGTGTGACTGCCACTCCCATATCCGTCCCAACGGCTGCTGCCAGGCCAAAAAGGTACATCACATTAGGTTTGCCCACGACCGATAGCCTACCCAACGTACCTTGCAATGTACTTCCCATTTTTTTCCCTGGTTCTCGGTCTCTGGCTGCGGTATATACGGAGTGGTGCCGCCCCCAGAGGCGTAGAGGAAAGGACTACCCCCATCGTGTTGCCGGAAAGAGGGTTGGGATGTCTGCTAGTTGATGCAAGTGGCATGGATCATCTCGACGCGAGAACGTCATGGCTGAGAAGAACCCTGTGTGGGCCTGATTCTCAATAAGTATCTCTGCACCCGCGTTTGTATGAGAGTCGCACCCATCCGGCATGGTCGATCTACTTCCGTCATCCGGGCCTGTCAGAATCTTGCGGGCGCCCAGAGGGTGGTGGGCCCGTTCCGCTTGTCCAGGTACCAGGACCCCCCTGTCTATCTCCAGTTCTGGGCTGTCAGGGCGGGTCTGTTAGTGGGGGCTGCGGCCGCGGGAGTGCTTGCCGTTATGCAAATTGCGTACCATTGAGCTGGACCCTTAACAGGGCAGAATCCGGGGACATCTGCCACCATACTGACATGCACCAATTCCCAAGTCACTCGCCCGGCGCGGTCGCTCCAGTTCTTTCCGGTCTCTTCCCTTTCCTACCAGCAGACTCCGCAGAACCAGCCCTGCCAGCCCAGGCCAGTGCGCCTATGAGACGACAGAGAGACAAAGCATGGCCCTCGCTACAGGGATCAATCCGGGTTGGCACGGCGAGCTACGCAGGGCCGAGGCCATCTTCCGCAAAAGATACTTGTCGTCGGCAGACAATCTCGAGACCAACAAGTTTCGAGGACGCTGCCGTCGAGCTGGGATGTTTTGCCGCCCGACGAGCCGCCCGACGGCCGCTTTCCATATTTTGGCCATGTACATTATCGAACCGGCAGCCACCAGAACGGACAACCGACCGACCGTCTGACTGTCTGACTGACATGCACGCTCATTGACATGAAGTCAAAAAGTGGATACGCATTGTTCACGAGATTGCATCTTGACATGTTGACTGACCTCACACCCTTCCCAGGAACATCGCAATTCCAGATGACGTCTGAGCCGTGACACGCGAGAAGCTTACGCAGTAGAGACACCTCTCTGCTCACGATACCTACTGCTCTCCCGACAGAGACCGCCGAGCAAAGAGTCGTGATTGCTGCGTCCAAGACAAGACCAGAGAGAACTCTCGCGAACATCTCGTGTACCGCCCGGACCTTGCATCCATCCTATCAGGCGTACAGTGAAAAAGAAAGCCCTGAAACCTTTCACGAATATCAACAAGCCATCACGGCTTCAGAGGGTACATGAATTACCTGCCAGCTCCGTCATTACATGTGAGGCTGCCGCACCGATGGCCGAAACAGCCGTGTCGCTGGCCCTGGACTGAATCGCTCGATCAACCCAGATAAGCGTGCGTCTACGGCAAAACGAGGATGAACAGGAATACGATGGCACCCCTACTAAACCCCCGTCTCCTCCGGCCGGTTGGGCCCAGGCTAGTGCCCTCTTCCCAAACTAGTCCTCGTCGGGGTCTCTGGACGACTTCCGTTCCGCCATTGGAGAATTCGAGCATCACCTGCGGATCGGACTCAGTGATGTATCACAGCCAAACTTCGGAGTCACCCTGCAGATGTGGATGAGCTTTAACTCGCATGCGCCCAGGCGCCTCGGCTCGCTTCTGTATCACGCAATCGACCCTGATAAGCCGCCCAGGGTTGGGCCATTGGCTCCAGAGGGGACCTGCTCGACCACAAAAGTCCTAGGCTCCTGTGACCACGTCGGAAACATCGTGGATATGTTTATGGGGCTTGGTGGGATTGTCTCACCGGAAAAGAACAGGGCCTCACGTCGCTATCATACCTGGGATTCGACACACACAGGCACCGCGATCTTCGAGATCCTTTTCTCCCCGCCATCCGGGATGGTCATGCGCCTACATCCGGAGTCATGTCTTGATGGGATTACTGCAGCTGGGAGGGTGTCATCGGAGGCCACAAGACCGCGCTTCGTGATGTAAGAGAAATCGAGCCTACGAGGGACGTGCCAATTATGCCACGCCGCTGGATGCGAGAGTTTCACCACGACTGAGGCTCGTGGGGTCAGATTCGAATTCGAGATACCGGTACCTTTCATCAGTTCGAAAACCCCGCGAGAGACGTTGCGCGGCAAATCAGACAGGTCGCATTGCCAATGTCGAGGTCAATCCACACACGAGACGACACAAACCTGAGATCTCAAGACGGGTCTGGGTCTAGTCGGTCCGGCTGATCCTAGGATCCAGAGCAGAGTGGGCTTGTAGAGTGGGCTTTGCATGAACACTGTCTGGCAAGGGTGGCAGGGACTATTCTCCAGGAAAAACTCCGCTCTTGACCTCCACGACAAGCCAAGAGCGACGCCGCACGTTCGAGCTGGAACGGCAGAAACCCACCAAGCTTGCGGCCAAAGGTGCGGAGGATCGCAGAATGTTGTGTATCCAAAATCAGAAGCAAAAGCAGGTGTGCGACCAACGCCCGGTGCGTGGTTCGGCCAACAATCGCCGCCCGTCGTCGGCCGAGGGCTGCACAATCTAACCTGTCTCGACGCAGCCGCCGCGCGGGATGGATTCTGGGCCCCGAAGGCAACGCGATTTCATGACAGTCCTCCTGCCGAATATCGCCTCAGTCTATCCTGCCCCACGTCCAGATGTTCAGTCCAACTTTGGTTCCCTCAAGCACGGGCAGGCCGGCATGCCACGTTTCTTCCCAGCCTCGGCCTGTCCCATCAGGTCTAAAGTTCTCCCAATAGACCGCATTTCCGGCTAAGGGCTTGAATACCACGACCTCAGATCCTGATTCAGCACCATCTGCGGTCTGGGTTTCTGCTGTTCGATCCTTCGCGCCGGTCGCGTGACCATTTTCTTTCCCATCTCGAGGGCCTTCTCTGGCCCTGCCGTCACTTGTGTTGCATTCTATGAAATGACACCATTTTTCATCAAGGCTCACTCTCTTGAGCAGTGGAAATTCTGTGCCGCCGCCCTTCAGAGCGTCGTTTCGACCATTGGACGAACCGTCCACCCAGACCATGAAGCTGCTAACACGTCCCCAGCCCCCGTACGACGAACTCCAGTCAAAGTGATGGTTGTAATGTCCTCCGGGGCGATACCGCTGGGTTCGCAGGCGCTCTATCCACTGCTCCTCCCGCCAGCCCTGGAACGCGCGCGCTCGTGCCTCGATGCACCGCACCGTCTCGGTTCGGGGGATCACGGCGACTTCGGAGTCCCGGACGGTCTGGTCGCGCTGTGTGGCGGCACCGCCGTCGTGCGTGATGGTGGCGGGCTGAAAAGCAGGCTCGCTGAAGGTGAGTGGTGAGATCAGTAAATAACACGTTACATAGACGTCTTCGTACCAAGAATGAGAAGATATATGATATATCTGAAAGCGTCAAGGCATGGCCAAATCCAGTCTACCACCATCAATTCACCTCCCTCATCAGGACGAGTGAGACGCAGATGTCATCAACTGTGCCCTGGGAATCAAGTGACAGAACTACCTTCCCGAAAAACCTTCGCTCTTGCACATTAGACGGCTCATTTCCTAATATGTCGTCGAACTCACCTGATCTCGAGCAGATGCGCCCTGTCCGCAGCACTCAAGAACCCCTCGACGTAGACGACAAGCGGCTCCTTGGAGAAGAGGTGCACGCGGTACCCCGCATCGCCGTCGTCGGGACAGCTCAGGTTGCCCGGCCAGTCGTCCAGGGCCAGCAGGTCCTCGTTGAGCCGCGGCCGCGGCGTGCGGCGGATCCTTTGGGGCGCCGAAGAAGAGGGTGAGATGTTGAAGAGCTGGGCCAGGGGGTTGTAGAGGACGAGTAAGCATGCCAAGAGCCCAACTACGTAGGAGAGCATCTTGGAAGGGGGAGGAGGGGGAGGGGGCGGCCGCACTGCGGTTGCTTGGCGTGGGCAGTTGCAGCCTTGGTTTCTTCTTTCTCAACTAAATGAGCATCTCCGTGAGCTGTCGTTTTTGTCTCTCAGTGTGTGTGAGTTGCAATGAGGAGTCTGCTCGCTCTTGAGATTCGAGGGTGGATTCTCGGGAGACAGGAATACCGTGTCATACCACTTCTGGCCATTGTCTGATGTCTGTCAGTCCCTGACTCGGCCGCGTGCCGAAGGGGTGCCCACAGCTGGCACCAGCTGGAGCGCGGACTCGAGCATCGTTGAGCCCCCCCCCCCCCAAACCCAAAAACAAATTTCCCGCCGGAGGAAATTAAAATATTGTTGCACCTGAGAACCTAAAGAGACATTGCAAATGCTCTGATGGGAAACAAACTCTGGCGTAAACGAGGTGACCTCATAATATTCTTCTCATACATAATGAGCGGCCAGAAGAAGCACGACCCGTCTGTCGAATTCGATACCTACTGACTGTACTCTGGGCTCATTCGCGTCTTTGTTGCCTATCGAAATCAGATGGCAGTCTTTTGTGAGCAACGCGCATAATAGGTTTCTCTGCTCTGCTGGAGGTCGAAAATCCCGGGAGAACGCTCCCGTTATTTTCCCTGTCTACCTAAGTACCTAGGTATCAACGATCCAGATATGACTTAATGCTGGCTTGATTGCACTTGTGCTGTAGAACCTCTATCAACGGTTGATCTCAAAAGTATTCGAAAAAGGAAAGAACAATGGGCCTTAAGTCGCGCTGGATATGTACGCAACAACAGTGACAGGCCCTTGAGACCGTCATGTTTTGAGCCACCTTTCAACCTTCTGTATCGGGAGTCAACAAGGCCTCCAAACACGTCATGCACATTCAGAAGACTATGATCTCCCTGAATTCGTGATAACTCTCCCATGGGTTTCTGACATCTTCATCGAAGAAACTCATCCCAAATCCACATCTCACAAAACAAGTGTCATGCCCATTGGCTTTCGTCCCAACGTCTCTCAATAGAAGGCAAGACACCTTGTCCTTGGTCCCCGCCACATTCCGACCCGACTTACCAGTTGACATCAGCAGGAGGTGCAATGGCTGATCCAGATAGTCAAGCTCGCTCGGAATGTCGAGTATGACCTGGGCATCAGGCTCACCCTTGGTCAAGGGGTCATTACTTGACCAGGGCACAACTCTAATGTCCGGCTCATCCACACCCAGGTATTTCTCCGTCTCTGACCACATTTCGATCCCATCGGCTGTGAACTCCGGGTCCTCCTTTTCCGGTTCAGGACCCAGTCTTACCTTGACCACATAGCCCTTCAGCCTGAGATACGCATCTTTCTTGACAGGACCGAAGAGGCTAGACGAGTCCCGCAGCTCAAAGCCAACCTCCTGCACCTCGAATGCCTCCATGTAGGGCTTTCGCATGTCCCAGACGCTGATCGCAGCAGTCGAGCTCGCCCAAGACCAACTTGGCGCATGATACTCCTCAAATCGCCGTTTAGGCGCCGGGAACTCGACATTGAAGATGGGGTCTCCCTTGCGCCTGACCCAGTGCAGGTCTTGCGCCAGACTCTGCTCCCACAGCCCGGCTACATACCTGCCACTCGTGTCTCCCAGCCGTAGACTTCTAGCAGCCAGCCCCGCGAGTGCCGGCAACCGATCAGTGGCGAACGTCAGGTCCAAGCTCGAGAAGAAGGAGACCGTGGAGCTCCACGACCTCTGTATGCTCCTGTCCTTGAGCTCGGCGCTGCGCAAGTGCGGCATGCATTCGCACACGCTGGTTGTCCGGCACTCCCAACCTGTCTCGGAGGCACCGAAGTGGAGGGAGCGCCGGGACATCATGCGTTCTTGGAAAACCCAGCCGCGGGTAGAGAGTTTGGAATGGATATCTGCGATAATGCCTGGTTAGAAAGCACGGTATCAAGGGATGTTTGTGCAAGGTTCGAACCAATGGAAGCGGAAGGCTATGCCAGGATTGCCATCTCAGTATAGGGCATTTAGGGACGATGTGGGAGGCACAGCGTAAGGTGCAATGATGGCGTATGCCCTGCTACTTCCAGGTCCATCTCTGCGAGCACCCCGTCCATCTTGTATGCAGAAAGACATACTGTTAGTCCACTCATTCGCGGGAGGAACCAGACATCTTGGCCCCTCGCCGTCTGGGAATGCCTCGTCGAGTGGTCGTAAGGGGAAGATGCTCCTGGCTGAATCCCAGCCGTGTATAGACCCACGGTCGTGAGGGAGGCCGGTCTCTCGGAGCAACATCGTCCCCTCGTACGTCCGCCCCGTGGTCTCGTCGGTGAAGTGATATTCCGTAACCACTGAGGGCGCCGGCCTGCGAGCGGGCGGGCTCGCGAAGCCGGAGTGGCAGTCGACTGCTGCGTCTGCAGAGATGGTGATGTGTGCGCGTTCGTAGATGCCCGCCATCTTAACGGACTCGGCGGCCCAGTCTTCCCCGGAGTCCTGAACGATGCACAGAGAGTCGATCCAGATGTAACCGACACCCAAAGCTCTTGTGGCGTGTATGGCATCGCGAAATGTCTGCGGTAGTTTCTCCCACGGCAGACCGTCCAAGTGGGGCTTCAAGTTTCCAGAGACTGTCGTCAGCGGACACGAGCCTCCCCTGTGTGGCTTTCGTAAGAACACACTTGGCAATGCACGGAGGGGATCATCGCGCAGGGGCCTACCAGCAATGGCTCAGTGCCACATATTGCAACTCAGCTTCGTACCCTCGGAGCGAGTCCGTCTGGACAAGCCTCACGTCACAGTCTTGTGTGTTTACGGCAATAAGACGACTGGGGAAAGGAACGCCAACCAGGTCCGGGAAACAGACTGGGTGAGACTTAGGGTTGCAGGCTGTTGTCCAGGCTTGGACTGGAGCAAGCGAATCTGTTGAGAGGCCGTCACTGGAGACAAGTCGTGCAAGGCTGTGACTCTCCTCATTGCCATAGAAGGGGTGGGCACCTATTCGAGGGCTGTGAGTTGCTCGTGGATGGAGAGTGAGACCACGAAGAGCACCCATCACTCACCCTCCGCCGAGAATTCCACCGCTAACTTCCTAGCGATCCCTTTTGTCTCCTCGCGCGGCAGTAAGGCGCCCCTCCTGACCGGCACAGCGACACTATCGTCATGCACATCATTTGCCCCGTCCAGAACTGTGGAAACAAACTGTAAGGCTTATTAGGAAAGAAAAGCAAGGTCTAAACAGATTGTTTAGAACGTAAATTGATGTTATTTTATAAAGTGTATATATATAAAGTTAAAAGGTGCGCTTTGTTTATAAGCTTTTAGAGCGCTGTTTATAGTGCTGGTTTTGGCAGGGTTAGGGTTATAGGTGCATAGTTTTTATATACCCTTTAGCTATAAGTTAGCTGCAAAGAAACTACCCCCCACTTAACTTTTTTTCCTTTACCCTATACCTAACTTTTTATTACTAATTTTATCCGCGCGTTGCCTAAGTTTTTTTAAGCTTTTTAACAATGGCTAACAAGCCTAAGAATAGTTTTATAAACCTTTCTTAGCCTTTTAGTGACATTTAAATGCCTTTTACTCGTTTGTGTGCTTATTAAAAAAAATTTACTAAGAGTGTTTATAAGCGTTTTTTTTATAAGTATAATAAGATTTGCGCTTAGTTAAGCGCTAAACAAAATGCCTTTAATATTTTATTTATTCTCTTTACTATTAGTAAGTATTTTTTCTTATTTGCAATAAAAAAGTTGCTAATGCTAATGTATTTAAAGTTAATCTTTTATTATTTATTTCTAGCAATAAAGATAGTTAGAATAACTTTATTAAAACTTTTATTAATGTTTTTAATAATATTAAAAATAGTTTTAAGCTTGCTATTAGTGGTAAAAACGCTTAGGATAATAATTCTAGCGTTTTTTCCTTTAATAATAGCAGTGTAAAAAACCTTTTTAAGATTAGTGTTAATAATAGTAAAAATAATAAAGGTAACAAAGGTAAATTGTTTTAATATAGGAAATATAATAAATAAAAATTGATAAGTTTTGTGTAGATGATTCTAAGAGCAATAAAGCTGCCGAGGGCGCTAAGGATACTACTTTTAGCAAGCTTTTCTTTTTTAAAATAGTTAAAAAATTTAAAACTGCTACTTACAATTATATTAACAAGCTTTTAGCTAATTTTCCTAAGCGCTTAGCGTTTAATATAGCTTATATTATGCCTTATATTAATTATATTTAAAGTGCTTGTAGTAGAAAAGGCAATGGAATTTGTCTTAATAAGTTTAAAAAGGCTAATGATAAGCGTTATATTAAGCGCTGTAATTATTGCAATGAAAATTTGCATGCTTATGCTTTTATTCCTAAGGTTCTTTTACCTATTGCTTATTTTGTTTAGCGCAAGCGATTAGCTTTTTTAAATGCCTATGATTATATTAAAAAGCAGCAGCGCTAGATATAAAAGGATAAGATTGCTAATGTAATTAAAAAAGCATATGGAAAATGTGTTTTTAAGCGCAATTACCTTAATATTAAAGCCTTTGTAACTTGCATAGAGAAAGTTTGTATAGCTTAAAAGGTTTTAATAAAGTTATTTAAAAGCAATTGTTATAATGATTTTAAGCGTAAAATTAAGCATAGTAATATAGCCTTTTAAAAGGATGTTTTTAAGCTAAAGCGTGCTTAAAAGGGTATTTTTGCAGCTTAGTTTAATATAAACTTATAAAAGGAAAAGTGTACTAAGACTTTGGCTAAGCTTGGCAAAGCTTTAGATAAAGTTTTTTTTAAGCTTTAAGTGCTTTAAATAGTATATTTTATGCTTAGATATTATAGTTATAAATGCTTAGATTAGCGGTCCTAGGCGTTAAAGTGTTTTAATAGATATTGGTAAAAAAAATAAGCAGTTTGTTTAGCTAATTTTAAAAGTTTATAAGATTGTAATTGCATTGCGTTTAGCTTTTATAGCGTATTAGATAAGCAGTGTTTTAGCAGATAATTTATAATCTTAATTCTTTTTTTATATTTTATAAGTTTATTATTGCTTTAAAATGCTTAAATAAAGCTTATGTTAAAGGTTTTATAAGCTTATTTGCGGGCATTTAATTTGTTGTAAAATATATAACTTTAAAGCTTCTTTTTTAATACTTTTGCTTTAGCTATATTCCTTATATATTAATATGCTTAAGTTTTATTGTAAGCTTTTGATTGTTTAAAATAATAAGCCTTATAGTTTAAAGGTTGTTTAAATAAATATTTTAAGGCTGTGCAAGGTTTAGTTATATATTTTTAAATAGTTTTTTTAGTGTTATAGTTTCTTTTGCTGTTAACTTAAGGATGAGTATTTCTGCTTTAGTTATTAAAGTTAAAATAATTGCTTGTTTAAAGGCTTTTTAGTCAATAAGTCTACTAAAAAGAAGCATAATATACTTTTGAGAAAACTTTTAATCTTTAGAGTTGTTTATAAATAAGGCGTCTTCTGCAATAAGCAGAGCTTATACCTTATTATTCTAGGCGCTATATTAGATGGCTAGAAACCTTGTTCTAAATAAATATTATATTACTTTGTTAGCTGCTTTAAGATATTTTAAACTAGGGTTTATAAGGAAATGTAACAAATACGCGCATACAAAGGCTATATTTAGGTGTACTATAATAGCAGTATATAAGATAAATCTGATTTTCTATTGATATATATGTATTTTTTCTTTTATAGCTTAGCTTTTATATTTTAAGAGCTTTTAAAGGGCTAAAAGAGTATATAGAAAAACCTTTAGGTTGTTTGAAAAGCTAAACTTAAATATAATTTTATTAATATAAGAGTTGTATATTAAGCTGATTATATAGCTTAAATAGTTTTTTTAGATATATATTTTAAGGAACTATTTAGCGTTTTCTAAGGAGGTAATTTTATATTTGTTAAATAACTTTTCTTAAATATTTTGCGCTTTCTTTATTTTATTTTAAGAGTAGATTAAGAGTATATTATCTATATAAAAGAAGATAAAAATGCCCTGTTCTTTGTTTATATATAGGCAAAGTTTTTTAAGCAAGGCTATAAGGCTTAATTTAGTTAATATTGCTAATAAGTCTTTATACTACAGCAAAAGAGAGTTTTTTAATTTATATAAAGCGCGTTTCAGCTATCTATATATCCCAGGCTTTTTAAATCTAATAGGAAGTTTTATGAAAATAAAAGTTTAAATTTTATAATAAGCGTTTAAAAATGCGGTTTTGATATTTATTAAGTTAATTTTAAAGTTAAAATAGGCTGCAATAATTATAAGTGTGCAAAAGGAATAAGTAGCAAGTGTAGCTGCGTATATATCTTTTAAACTAGGTTTTTAAAAGTTTTCCCTAATATAGATCTGCGCTTTATATAAGGTAATATTACTGTTCTCATTAAGCTTATATTTATATATTTATTTTAAAGGAAGAAGTGTTGCTATTAATCTTTCTCTTTTAAAAGTATGCTAGATATTTAATTTTAAAAGCGTTTATATTTCCTTATGCATAGCTTTAAGCTAGTGCTTTTTATATTAAGACTTTTAAGCGTTGTTTTAGCTTTTTAGTTTTAGCGGAAAGTTTGTGTGGTGTATTAGGTTGTATTATCTTTAAAGGTTTCTCTTAGGAGCTTTAGACTTTTCTTTTGCAGAGTATAAGGCTTTTTTGCATTTAGCAAATGCTTTGTTTACTGTTGTATTAAATATGCAATATATAGTTTAATAGCAACGATTAGCGCTTAAAACTAGCCTTTTAAGCTAATTAAGCAGGCTTGTTTAAAGCGCCTTAGCTTTAAGTAGCAGGGTAGCGCATGTTCTGCGCAGCGTAAACGTTTTTAACGGCTTTTTTAAGCTCTTTTTTAAGTGAGCTAGTGTTTTAAATGTTATGCTTTAGAGAGCTAGTATTCTAAGCATTATATTTTAAAGTGTTTAATAAGGTTAGAAGTCTTTGTTCTATGCGTTATTGTTTTAGACTATTTAGTAAGGGTAGTTTGGATGCGCTATTTTAATTATCTACCCTTAAGTTTTGACTTAGTAAACTATCTAGATTTTTTCTTAAAGCTGTGTTTTAGTTATTTTAACTGCTTTTAATATATAGCAGCGGGCTCATTGCTATTATAATATAATTAAAGATTTTTTTTGTTTTAATAATTTTAGGCAAAATAACCTCTAGGTTAGCCTTAGAAAGGCCGTTTTAAGCCTTTTTCTCTTTTAGGGTATAAAATTAAGTTTTGTTAAAAAAGACGTTGTGTGTTGTTATTATCTTTTTAAGCTTGGGAATTTATATGCAGTAAATCTTTGTAGAGATATAGCTAATTAAATAGCTTATATAGGCCTTAGACTAGGTTTTTATATTATGTTTTATATTGTTTATCTTATGCTTTCTTTTAAGGACGTAGGCACGGCAGCTATAAGTATATACGTTGCTTTAATCTAGGCGTAGATTCTTATATGGCTTATATATTTGCGCTAGCTTATATTACTAAAAATATTGGTTAAATTACTCTAGTAAGACTTAATTTAATGAATAGCTGTTTCTGTATATTAATAGATACTTATTAAATAGCTAGATCCTAATGCGCATAAATTCCAGCTATAGTTCTGCTAGCAATTTTAATCTTAGTTGCAAAGCTAAAGACTTTTTAATAGTATTTTTTTCTGCTTATTTAGCGCCTTTATTAGGCTTTTTAATGCGTAGTAATGCAACTTTGACGTTAATCCTACTTTTTATATATTATCTTATATATATTATTGTATGCTTTATTTTAATAACGGCAGCTTTGGCATTTTAGCAAATTTTATAAACCTATAGTTTAAAATAGCAGTTTACATATGCTTTATAATTTTATAACGCTAAGAAAACTAATTTTTAACCCTTTTTTATAAGGTTTGTTATAGCTAGTTTGCTGCTAAACTTATCTTTATAAATAAGCGTATACTTTGCTTTATTATATGCTTTATTATAAATAAAAAGGTTTTATAATATTCTTTAAAAGAGTCTTAGGCTTATTTATTTAAAAAGTCCTTAGTGTATATTTTAGGTAATTATAGCATTTATATAAAATTTGCATTTTATATATTTTATTTTATTAATTTTAATGCCTTAAACTATTAAGACTAAGAGCTATAGCGCCTTTAGTCTTAAGTATCTTAATTAAAGGTGCTAAAAGTGCTTTAAATTGTTTTTTATGCATATGTTTTATTAGTTAATGCTATTAGAGTTGCTTATGGTAAGTAGTGTAATAATTTTATTAAAAGAAAATTAGAGCTTTAAATAAAACGAAATAGGCTTATATTTAAGGAAAACCAAATTAAACTTTTTAACTAACTTAGCAAAAATCACATTTTCTTTCATTGTTTTATAGCGCATAATATAATTAAAATCATAGTATTATATCTTTGCATTAGTTAAGCAAGCTTTAAAAACAATATTTAAATAAAAACCTTCGATTACTGCTACGTTTAATAAGATTAGGTTTAGCGTTTGCTTTTTATCTTTGCCGTTTAAAGCTCTTTTAAAACGCCTTGTTTTATAGCTAATAATAGGAAGTGTTAATGTGCTAGTATCAATTATATTGTTATTGTAGAAGCGCTTAAAAGAGCTGGTTTTAAGCAGGTTAATAGAGTTGATTAGGTATATAATACTATAGTTGTTAATAATAGTGCTGTTTTAAAGAGGGTATTTGTAAATTAAAAATAAGGTTAAATAAATGCCTATATTTATATTAGGCACTTTTAAGTTTAAAAGATTAAAGTTGATAATTATGTAAATTAAATAATATATTATTATATATATAAATAAGCTATT
>JALRMF010000227.1:0-79265 GCA_026120015.1 Dendrostoma leiphaemia
TTAACTTAAACATTGCTGCTTTTTTAGATTTATTTAAAATAAAAAATACTATTATAAAAACTGCTTTTTATTTAGTCTTTATACTATACCCCTTATTTTTAACCTCTTTATACAAAGTTTTTACTATATTTTTCTAGCATTATAAGATATAGCTGCTATTATTTTACTAAAATACTACTTAAACAACTTTATTATTATTTTATAAGCGTTAGCGTCTACTTATCTTAAACTACTTATTATTAAACGCTAGCTTGCTTTAATTTAATTTTTAAGCATAATTTTTAATAATATTAAAAACCTTAAGAGCATATTTGTTAAAGTTTTTAAAGTAAAAATTAATATAATTGCTATAAAAGCTCGCTTATCTGCTAAGAAAATCGCCAAAGTGCACAATAGGGTAAAAATAGCCTTATTATCTCTAGCCCTATTGCTTTAAAATACTTAAGCATTAAGTAGCTACTTTAGCTTTTATACAGCTATAATCTAACTAAAATGCACCTTTCTTTGCTTATTATAAAACTTTCTTGCTTACTTTTTTAACTAACGCTAATGCGCTATTTTATTAGCTATACACAAAAACTTTAAATAATAATATAATCTTCTGCTTAAGTTTAATAGCATTATGCTGCTTAATAATACATTATAGCTAATTTACTACTTTTTTATAAATGCTTTAAGCATAAGATATAGTGCATTTTAATATAAAGCTAATACTTTAGCAGCATTAAACTAAAAGAACACATTATTAATCTCTTAAAGTTAAAGCTATGCTATAATATAACTTATTAATCTTAATATAACTAATAATATTAATATTATAAAAATATTATACATTTTATTTGCTTTAGATAAATAACGCTACTTTTAGCGCTATAATATATTTATTACTTATACTAATAATAAAACTATTTAAACTAAGCTTTATAGCGGCATTACCTGCTTGCTTTAAGTTTTTATAGCTTTAAAAACTTTTTTTTATTTAGCGTATATGCTTAATATTAAAACCTATATAGTTTATATATTAACTTAAGATAATTAATTAGCAAACGCAATCTTTTATTACAATTAAATTATTATTACTAATATATTTTCTTACTAGCAAAGCCTTTTACTAATATACTTAGCGCTAAGTTTTTAGCAAAACTAAGCAACTTTACTTTTAGTAATACGCATGCTTAACTAATATAAGCTAGCGTAAAACTAGCTACTTAAAAGTTATATAATATTAGCATTTGCTTATATTAAAAGATTTGCAAACTTTATAAAATTAATAAACTATTTTTAGCTATAATACGCTTTTTATTTATATTTATTATTGCTTTTACCTTTAGTAAATACGCAGTTAAAAAGATTAAGGCGTTAATTATATAAAAAAATATTTTATTAATTTAATTATAGCATATAAACATAGATGCTAAAATAAAAGTGTTTAATAGTAAATATATTAGATTTTTACTTACTAGTTTAGCTAATCTATTCTCATTAATAATTAGCAATAAACGCCGCTTTATTAATAGCCTGCTCTTAAAAGCAATGTTTATAAACTATATAGCAAGCGGGGAAAACCCTATTACTTGCTTAAACCTTAACGCTGCGTTTACGCTAGCATTTATAGCGTTTTTTTAAATAAGCAAGTTTATTTAGCTAAATAATACATTAAGCTTTTATAACTTTAGCTAATAATTTATATTTTAAAAATATATAACTTTTTTTAAAACTATATATTAATAGTGCTTCTTATATTTAAAATAAATAAAGCTAATGTAAAAGTTACTATTTTAGTTACAAAAATTAAAGGACTACTATACTTATGCAAGCATATATATTACCTTTTTGCTAGTAAACTATATTCTTTTAAAAGCCTCTTATTTATAATCTCTTTAGATTTATTTTTATAAAGTATAATTATTATAATAATATAATAATGCATTTTACTACTAAGCTTGCTTTATTATAACTATTTAAATTATAATTTCTGCAAAGGAGCTGCCTTTGCTGCTATAATAGCAAGCATGCTAAAAAAAAGAATATATAATTTTAAGCAGATAAAACAGCAAGGCGGTTAAGCAATACCTTAAAAATTACCCTAAAATTATGCTTATTTTTTAATGTTGCGTTTATTAAGCTATTAGTAATATAATTTTTAACTAATAATATAATTTAGCAAGTCTAAGCTAATTTAAAACTTATAAATTATTATAAGTAGTATTTATAACTAAGCTGTCTAATTAGCTTAATTATATGCTTAAACCCTTTGCTAAGTAAAAAAACCTCTTTAACTAGTTTAAGCTAGCTAATTAAGTTAAAATTATATAATTATTTATATTATTGCAATATAATAGCAATAGATAATAATATTTATATATATAAAAGCGGAGGGGGAGGCACTTAAGGCAGGCGGCGCTTGCTTTTTTTCTTTTGCTTATATATTCTTTCTTTTTTATTCTTTTTTTATTATTGTGCTAAGATAAAACTAAGGAAAAAGTTACTTACTTACTATTGCCCTAGGTTAATTATTAGTTTAAAAAGGTTTTATTTATAGATAGTTATTTTTTTACAAAGGGCTAGTTTAAGACCTGCAAACTACTATAGGTGGCACTTGTGATTAAGCTGTTTAACTAGCTTAGTTACGTGCTTAAACCCTTCGCTAAGCGGGGGGACTTCTTTAACTGGTTTAAGCTGGCCAATCAAGTTAAAATTACATAACTACCCGTATCGTTGCAGTGCAGTGGCGACAGATCAGCCTTAAAACTCAAATACAGAATGTGGTACGGAGGTCCGGTGTTTGCCCGTAGAGTGAGAAGCGCAGGTTCAGCTGCACATCCAAGCACCCTGCGGAAGTACGCCAGTGTGGTGATAATACTGTTGTGGTGAATACACAGTACAAGACAGGCTGATAGGGGATTTTGAGGCAGGGGTAAGGCTAGCGGGTGTATCCTCTGCAGTGTTACTTACATGGGGAGCACGGGCCACTAGATCCTGTGGAATGCCTGGATTGACGTCAGTCACACTCTGGCCACATTCTAGCCATGCGACGACATCTGCTTCTGCACTGCTTCTGCAGCCTGATTGTCGTCCATGCTCAACTGCTCACTGCACCTCCTGTACATCGAGATACCGTTGCCTTTTGTTCACACAAACCTCTTCTTTCCGTAGCCTTCTCTGGTAATACGTCCTAGGAACCAGCAATCCGACATGTCTGGACCACCACCCAACTACTGTATGTCCGCCCTCTGCCTCTTGCTGCATCTCTTGATCTACCAAGACTGACCACCTGCAGATGCGATCCTCGAGATCCAGGAGACAGCGACAACCCAACAAGTCCGAGATGCCTACAAGCGGTATGCTCCCATCCGAGTCTACCAGCCATGTGAATACTAAGAACATATGGCCAGCGCCGCCCTCAAGACCCACCCAGACCGCGTCCCCTCCGACTCCCCAGAACGCCCCTCCCGCACACGCAGGTTCCAGCTCGTAAACGACGCCTACTTCACCCTCTCCGACGCCACCCGGCGCCGTGATTACGACAGCCAGCGCAAGCTCTTCGGGGGTGGCTCCTCGCAGCCTTCGTCAGGCGGCGATCCGTTCGCCGAGACCGGGGCGGCGGATGCGGGTCAGGCCGGCGCAAACCAGTCCGCCTTTAGCTGGGCGTGGAACTTTTTCCAAAACCAACAGAACCAAGGGCAGCAGAATGCCGGTCCGCAGGCGACTCGACAGGACACGGAGGAGCAGCAGTTTGGCGACGTGTTCGAGGAGATGCTGAGGGAGCAGGGCATGGCGGAGCCCGATGGGCAGGCGAACAATCGCTTCTGGGGCATGCTGGGTGGTGCCAGCGGCGGTGCGTTGGGGTTCATCATTGCGAACGTCCCAGGTCTGTTGGCGGGTGCTGTGGCGGGCAACAGGCTGGGTGCCATCCGCGATGCCAAGGGGAAGAGTGTCTATGCCGTTTTCCAGGTGAGTAAAGTCTTGGTAGAGCTCCAGAGGACGTATTCTGGACATCTGAGCTGACCTCACGTTCGCAGGAACTGCCGCAAGGCGACAGAGCGAGACTGCTCAGTCAGTTGGCGGCTAGAGTCTTCAGTCATGCCGTGGGTATCTGAGTCGACTACCGTAGTAATAGCAGCAAACGCGAAGGTATTTCAGCATGGCGTTATGGTAAGGTTCTGGAATCGTTTGCATTAATCAGGATTCGAAGATATCGATATTCGTACACCTCGTACATCATCAATCAAGCACACAGATCACCACAGATACTAGCCACGCTCGAGAAAATGGACGATGTACTTGAGTGTTGAGTACAACAAGCCCGTGCGTGATGAACTGGCGACTGACTGGAATGTCTGGGCCCAAACGGCCCCACATGAAAACCTAGGCAACTTGCGCAACTGGCTTGGTGAATGTTTGCGCAGTACAGAATTGTAGATACTTCTCCAATCGACCTGCTCTTTGGTACAGGCTGGAATGTTCCTGGTTGGTCTGATTGGGCTCGACTTTCGCTCGGGGTTCGAGTGGCTACCACAGGCAACTTAGGTACCTCTCAGGGCTCTTGATATTTCTAAACATTGTACTTTTCAAAACCGAGACTCAGCCCCATCGCCAACTCGTTGCAACAACAAAAGACAAAATGAATTCACATTCAAAAATGCGTATCATACCTTCTCCATCTATCTCAAAAGGAAAAAAGAGAAGTTGATGACGACCCGAACCCATAGCCTTTGTACAGGTCGGCGCTCATCTCGAGAACCAGGCCTACGCAAAGTCTTGCAATTCCCAGAACCACGCAACTTTCGACCAGACCGACCACCAACGCTCATTTTTCACTTCTAGTTGTAAGGCGTGCAAACTTAGAACCTATAAACCCCTTCTCATTTACCTCGATAAGGGACGCACAGAGACGAACGCTTTACTGGAATCACCCATGCAAGCTCATGCCGTATTGCGATCCATGGATTAATTTATAATCGCGCAAGCCCAAGCAAGTTCCTCCTCCCCCACTTCAGAATCACCCTGTCACCCGCAACAACATGTTGTGCCCAGGTGCTTTCAGTCGATACTGCGCGCTAGAGTCTTTGCGCTTGCTCCTTCAGACCCTCACCCCATTTACCACACATCCTCATCTCGGGTATTTATCGTCGCTTTTGGGGGCGCAAACGCGGTCGAGGGCAATGACACCGGCCACAAGGGCTCCTGGCTCGGCCCACCTCTTCTCAAGCTCCTTCGAGCCTCTCCTTGCTCTGGATCCCCCGCGACAATCACACCGTACGTTGACAAACCCCAGACACTCGTCGGCGTAGTTATCTCCGGTAGACAGAAACGTTCCGCCGTTGAGATTTCGTGCTCGGACGAGCGGCGCGCCGTGTCATCAGGGCCCCAGGAAGCCAGCGTCATTGGCTCAGGGAAAACGCTGGGTTTGTCTCCCCCCCTCCCGAAGTGCTCGCGTCGACGAGATGGGCCGACGAGAGGAGCTGAACTGCGGGAGACTGAGGTGGAGTTGCTTCCACTCTTCCGTGGCCCGTCTGCGCCGAATGCCAGCGATGTGTGTCGCGATAGGAAACTTCGGACGGCTGGTGCGTACCTGACGAGGACCTGCCGTGTTGCTGGGAGGCCTGGTCGTTGTTAAAAACATGTTCCGGAACCAAGAATCAACGTCTTACAGAAATCTCTTGAGATCTCAGGATGCGGGTCCATGTCCGGGAGAAGAGGGCAGATAGGTACTTGCATGACACGATGAGCCCCACGGTAAGCTCTATTGCCGACCACACAGATATGTCGAAGAGGTCATCTGTCGGATTCCCATCAGTCAAGTTCGTGGCGATTGGATATCAATTGTGAAAAGGTGCTCACTCGTTGGATTCTGCGTTTTGCCGAAGGCTACCAACGTTCTCAGTCGCATACCGCTCACCAGTGTTAGACTGTCGACCGGGCTCAAGTCAGCAGCAGTCCGATGCAGAATAGTCAAAGGGCCGGACGGAGCAGGAAATGCAAGCTCACAAGAGACCTAGGCTGAACATGAGAAGGACGCGCCATTTCTCCTTCCACGGCATGTTCAGGCCCCAGATTTGGCTTGCTGGGAGGACAAGCATCCAGACATCGAGGATGATGTTGATGATACCTTGGGAATAGATCATGGCATTCACGTCCATACAGCTCCCGTTCTCGGTGGCTTGGGTGTTTAATCTCCCCCAGTACCAGCTCAGAGGTCGACATTGTAACAGGTCGACTATCACGTAGATCACCATCAGAGCTACGTTGAAGGCCTGCGTGGCCCACAGATAGCGGCGGAACTTTTTGTCCGGGAACAGGCGAAGGTATAGAAAGCAGATCGAGATCTTAATTGTTGCCAACGTTATGGTGTAAAGGACCCCGAAGGCGAAGAAAATCTTGACGAGCATGATAATGTTGCCAGGAGCAACGCCCCAAACGTCGCGACCTAGGCCGAGGCGGGCGTCTGATGTCACGAGAGGTATATTAGGAATGCTGAAGGGCCCTGGTGGAGAGGATCCCACTCACCGATGACTCCTCCCGCTAAAAACACATTTTGGATCATCTGTTCAGTGATGGTCAACTATGAAATGCATCGTAGATCTGAGTAGGTAGGCAGACCAAGAACTCACGAAGGCAATGCCGATGCACATGTCGTCAACTCCCCAGGGTGCCAGCTTGACGAATCGATTGAACAGACGAATAAATAATATCACATCTTGCAGTACGGTAAATACTGCCAGCAAGATGCCAATATCGCCGGAGCGATCTGAGACTGGCAGACCGCAGTTTTGCGCGCTGGAGATTTGAGTCGCTGCATCTTCTGTATTCAGCTATCGTCCCAATCAGACTCGACTCATCGGATATCATCGTTGCTTCTCGTGCCTAGATTGGATTGTGGCGGGTCTGCGACGCTGATCGAAGCGCCTGGGCAGTCATGCCGGTATTGATCAAGATGGCTCTCGCGTTCCCGAATTTCCAGATTTCGAAAGAGGACTTACCAAGTTGGTCCGCTACCGAGCAGCTACCAAGCACGCAATCGGTGAAGGCATGATTATATGTTTCATCATCGCATCGGCAGGTCGTGTTGGCGAGGGCACAGGCTGTGGCTGGCATGGAGGACACCAGGCAATTCAACTATAAAGCCTTTCTTTTAGTACAGCCGCACAGGTCATCTTTGAGAGCTGTTCCGTGACCTTTTGGAGCAGCACGTCAGCATCGAGTAGACTTGACTCACGCCACATTGAGGCATAGGCATGGCAGCCATGATGTAGAAGGGGGGTCTTTTGACCGGGCACTCGAGAAGGTGAGTCCGTACGTCCCAATACAATCAAGCTGAACGGCTCGATGACCAGCTTATGAACAGGCCACTGGCTTTTGCACCAGACCCTTGTCTGTTGGAATATGCCAGATGTCTCATATGCAGATGGAAGTCAGGTCAGCTCTCTGCACCCACCGGACATGGCGGTTCCAGGGACACAATGGCACAGGACTCTGGCCATTATCATGCCAGTACGACAGGAGAAACAGCAGATGAACCCGATGCCATGCTACCCAAGTGAATGCGTATCCTGGCGACGCCATGACTTCAGGAGCTGAGCAGGAACCGGGCGGCCGGGTACCTGGACAGTCCCGACCAATCCAGATATAATGCGAACCGGCTGTTAGGGGGCATAAGAAGCAACGAGGCGTCTGTGCGATGGAAAGATCGCCGCATACGGAATCGAGTGAAGTGTGAAGTCCCACCTGGGGCTGGTGTTCCTCCACGGGCCGCGCCACTCACCTCACTTGCGGCCACCAGGTGCACTGCACAGTATCTTCGAGGGTACCTAACGCAGCACTGTCCGTGCACCATAGAAATCACAAGTCAATTCAATTGGAACGCCTCCTCAGCCACTTTATTTCAGGCTCAGATTGATGAGATCGACTGGGGTGGTGACGCCTAGGTACTCCATGTGTCTTAAGAATGCCCAGGGTGTGGGCCGTGTCCTCGCTGCTACTGAGGGTATGACGGAAAACGCCTGCGAGAAGAAGTCTGAGCTTTCCCTGCCGATGCAATATATAATTAAGCTTTCTGCTACAGGAGCTTATTTGTTGTATCATGACAAAGCAGGGATGATTTCCTGGACCTAAGCAGGCAAACTCTAGTATCCATGGACATTTATCAAGAACGATGTGAGATGAAATTCTCGATCAGAATTACCTAGGCATTTGCAGCACGTCGGCGGCCCCGGGATTTCCACCCAATCTACGAAGTGACATTTTATCAACATCTTCACTGCTTCAGGTCGCTGCCCCGATTCAAAATTGCCAGAGCACTGCGACCAACAGCTGCATACAATCCATCGCTGAGGGACAATTTGACATTGAACGCGATTCGTGTTTACACCTTCGTCGTTCCTGTGCCGGGTCAAGAATCGCTCTGTGGTCTTTCCAAGGTCGCTTTGATGGCCCCACGCTTGAAAACTACCGCTTTCGTTCGGGGGAGACGAGGACCTGGGAACGCCCGGAGCTCTCAGACTCCAGAGTGACACCATGCGTGATTCTGAGCTCGATGATCAAAGCACCGTGGCATGCGGACCCAGATGCCAGTATCTTGACCGAGTTTATCTTTCCCCGCCACAGCCAAGTATTCATCCAGTCTGTGCTGTAGGCTTTAGACTCCCGGGTTGGTTCCCCACGCTGCGATGCCACTGCATCCTCGCCAATCTCAACACTTTTAGATTGCACAGTGTAGATGCCTGAAGTTAAGTCGAGTGCGGCTCCACACGATGTACGATTATTGCCCAGCTGCAAGCCTTTGAAAACATGTCAGCCATCACAACGTGTAACGATCTTGGTACTGGGCATTTTTCACGAAACACGTAGCAAACCTCAACTCATGACTCAGGGCGTCATCATCTAGACAGAATGGAAAGGAATGGGGAAGGCAAAGGTAAAGAGGACCAAAAGAAAAGCAACGTCTACTCCAGAAGGTGATTCACATGCAAGAAACGCGCGGACCTAGGCGCTTACGAGCAAGTATTCCCTCCTCTGCAAATCCGCCTTGACCGGGGACGAAGGGATATGACCCCTTTGATGCCTGGGCAACCATGTTCATCGATACACTCGAACGCTTATGCTTGACTACCCTAGGTAGCTGTTTGGTGATTTGTTTTATCGGTCCGTTGATATTGTGGCCACTGCGTCTGTCACTCGCGCCTTGCGGTTAGCAAGTCCGTACCTACTAGACCTGTATCCATCTCGGCATACGTTGTGGCTTGTGGGATCTAGGTTCGACTGCAGCCCGGTTCAGTGTGATTGTCCGGGCGCCTCCCAAAGTACAGTCGCGTAAACCGCATGCATAGGGACTGTAATGTGACAGCATTGCTGCAGGATATCGAAGTTGTCTGTGGCCTGTGTCTACGTAGCTGACAGATATGTGAATACCCACAAGCCGTTGAGAATGGTATCTTATACATACACATCGCAAATAGTGATCACAGCTTGGTCCGCAAAGCCACGGAGCATCCAGAGAGGGTGCCATCTACGAATATGGATCTCATCAGACAAAATGGACCTTGTATGGCCATAAGATCCTAGAAGATGTTCGGCCTTTTTTTCTCAAATTGATATATGCGAGCCAGGTGGTGTTTCCATATGTCTCCTTAGCTCACTTCTTGTCGTGCACTATTGCGCTATTACATCTTGTGTAGGGCGAGGAGGGCATTGTAAAAGGGCAGTCATAGTGGCCTCCGTATCCACCTCCTGCTGGCTTTCGCGCTTCCACACAACGAAGTTATCTCTGAGGCGTTGGCATGAAGCTTGAAGGTGACCTAGATGACCACAGAAGGTCTGGTCGTTGAATTTCGTCGGCGAGATGAGCCGTCTTCATGATTTTGTCATCAATATTTGAGACGAAGCTTTCACAGGACATTGTCTACAGGTCAATGTAGACAGAGACTATGGTGTCAATCAATGTCCTTGTCACCCAGACACTCATGCACGTGCGGATCATATAGATTTCTCGCCTTGATGCTCATATTGAGTGCTGGTAGATGCCGTCTTTGACAACTTCGTCCTCGGTACTCAGCTTCAGGAGTTTTAGACTGCGTGTACCTAGGTAGTGTTGACATGTGCCTCGCTACGCCAACACCTTCTCAAACATAGCGAGGAAAGATGCGCTAGACACACATAACAGCATCCATGAGTGGTGTCAAGAGCTGGGAACTGGAGAATATTGATCAGAAGTGTAGGCGACCGACGAGAGCACAATTTGAGTAGCCGACTCTGCCCGGGTTCGGAGAGTGTCAGGAGGATATTGGCGTGGGTTGGATGTCTGATGGCTCATAGAAATCTGTGATACATGAATTCCGAGTCTGACGGCGATATCGAACGGGACAATGGCGGGTTGAGACCCCGAAGCTTATAGCCTGCTTTATACCCGCCCCGCGCGCCCCCTCCCCCCCGTCCCCCCTATTTACCATCCGTCTTGGGGCGGCTAGGAAACAATGCGCTGATGCAAAAGCTGCTTGCATGTAAACTCACAGCGACCCAGGTGCCCAGGTATATGCCTACCTAGGTAGGTACACTAGGATACCTGGAAACCAGACTGCGGCAGCGATTTCCACATGTATTGATGACGATTGCCATGAGGCCTCTTGATACCTTATTCGCTGCAATTATCGAAATATAAATAGGGCAGTATCCTTTCGGTGCGATGAGTCCATTTTTGCTCAGTTCAAAAGCCACGATGAAGTCACAAGCGAGGCGAGGGTTACATAAATTGCATGGCATGCACTAGTCGAGCTGACAAGACCTACGAAGTACCCTTCTTGGATCGGCAGCATGATATTTCCTTTTTTGTTCGAGGTTATTGGCTTGAGTCTGACTCAACCTGCAGGTGCTGACCCTCATGAGGCCTCGCATCAGAGCCGGCTTACTTCTCGGACTTGGTCATGATATTATCACGCGTTTTTGTGCCTTTTCCATGACCGTTTGGGAGAAATATTGGCCGCGCCGCCCTACCGCGCTGGAACGTTGCACCTGGAACTATTGGCATTGGGATGGATGTCTGCCGAAGTGGCAAATCGTTCATGTCCATTTGTCGATATTCTCACTAGATCAATAGCCCTACCTAGGTACCCATAAGTATGAGATGTTAATGGAGGCAGCAAATATAAAATGGATGACAATGCCATTCACAACGTCAGGAAACATACTTTCAACCAACAAGTCTGACCAAATATAGCATGCGATCTTTGTCTGCAATTACTCTCGTCATGGAACTCGCTTTCATCGTTGCCTTGCTCACCGTCATTGCGGCTGCGCAGGCTGAGATATACACTGTCAACATACACAATGCAGCCGGAAAGGTCGTACCTGTGACGCCAATCGCCTTGCCCGGCTCCAGCTCCTCCCCTTCCATCGACACTGAGTCCAAACGGCAGGTAGCCACATACTACTCTCCAAGCTGGTGCGGCGCTCTCACGCAGGTGCCCCAGACGGGCGTCTACGATCAAGTCGTCGCCTCGTGGACGCTCCCAGATGTGTCTGGTGCCAATTCGTCGTACCAGATAGCCCAGTGGGTGGGCATCGACGGGTTTGTGACCACCGACGAGTGCAACAGCGGGCTGTACGGTGGCACCACGTATACCTTTGATGACGCCGGGAGTGTCGACTCAATCTATGCTTTCTCTGAGTTCGTGCCTTTCGGTCGAGCGGCGGTTCTGCTCCAAGCGAGCGTGGGTGATTCGATCAAGGCATATACCACTATGACCGGAAGTCAGACAGGAACTGTGTGAGTCCAAGGGTTTCTCCATTTGTTCCAGTGAATCCCCCCTCTTTTTGTTCAATATCTCATATTGAGCCTGGCTATAAAGCTGTTACTGACCGACTTGAAGCGTTGTTGAAAACTTGTCGTCGGGCGAAAGTGTTGTTGTGGACATCGATGGGACTGGCCTCGTAGCCAACCTATGTGGGAACACGGCTCAATGGATCAATGAGAACGTGGTTCCGGACACCGAAGACTTCCCTGATTTTGCTGCATTCGAGTTCACCGATTGCTACACCGAGACGACGGGGGGCTCAGTGGGTTATTTGGACAACACTCACATAATCGATGGAGGCTATCTCCAGATTCCAGGGCCATTATGTGTTGCTTCGAAGGTCAGCAGCCAGGTTTTGAGCTTTGATTTTGAGATCACTGCGTAGGCCAGGCATGGGAACGCCCATGAGTAGGTACCTATGCAGAAGGGCGAGGGGGTTCTGCGGGGATGTTATCAGCGATGTACATGCATCTTTCTGCACCACCCAAGCCGTTGCCATAATGTGCTTGTGACCAGAGTTCCTTGCTAATATATCACAATGTATAACTCATTTACTGAGTATTCGTGGCAACGTGGAACTCGAATTGACCCTCTCCCCTCGTCGAGTTTATCTGGTAGCCTTTGCCCAATGCAGCGTGCTCGTGTGCTTACTTGCTTTTCGTCCCCCAATGTTGCGTGCGATCCTAGCTGGTGACATCGTGGCGGACGCCGTTGCATATGCAACCGAGTGAGAGTGGTTAGGCCTTGGTGGCACAGGAGGCTGAGTGCAGTGGCATGCATGCAGAAGGCCCGATGTCAATAATACTCAATATCACAAGCTGAAATTTCAGAAAAGCAGGCTGCAGCCTCCTCCTTGTTTCTGACATGCCTCAGCTGAACCTTCAACATTGAATCCACCCCTCTTCCTGGTCAGTGCCGCTTGTGATCATGTCGTCCATCGGAAAGATCAGTTCTTCACTGCTATCCATCCCGGCCGAGTTGACTGTGGCAGCTGCCAACCTCAACTTCGACTTCTCTCTCGTCAAGATCGAGGCTCCAAAGGAATTCCATGGCGTCAGAGATGCTCTCTCCAAGGTCCGCAGAGACGAGGCAGAGTCGGGTCTGCCTCATATCACAGCCCGGAAGCTGGGTGCTTTGTTCGAGCCCCTGGTGCCGCCGATCCCGAATCTCCTCAGTGCTTATGGTGAGCGCGTGTCTGAGATATCTTCCAAGATGAACACCGAGGCCGCGAGCCCAGGCTTCGGCATCTTCGCCTCTCGGGCGGGGCCCGACGCAACCAACATCTGGGCGGCGGTAAGTGAACCCCGATGGCAAATGGGCACATCCTCTACGCCCCCACACCACTGCACAACTCTCTGCCTATACGTTGCTGACCTGGGCCAGGCCACATCTGGAAAGAGCGCGATGGCTATACAATTGCTGGCGTGCATGTTGGCACGCATCTGGAAAGAACACGAGGCCATCTCACTTTGGGTCGAGCTGGTCGAGCGCCGCAGACTGGAAGTGAAAGAGAGCACGGTCGACGGTGGCAACATAGCTGCTCTTATGGCCGCGCAACAGACCTTCAGCCGTGAGCAGTTGGCTGCTTGGGATAGCAGTGCTAGGTCCTGGATCAAGACCGCGGACGCTACGAAACGCGTACAGCAGACCCAGCTGATGCTCATTATCAGCAATGTCGAAATCCCCGTCAATTCAAGCAATGACTTATACGATAGTGTCATCAGGGCGTGGACTTCTGCGATGGAAGCTATGGAACGACTTGTACAGGGCATACCTCAACAGATACGAGACGGGGCGACACTACTGGCTATATCTGCCTGGCATCTTTACCCAGATATGATGGTCCTCTCCGACGTGATGAAGCATGTCAACCAGAACGATCCTCTGTTGAAAGGGTCGGAGTCCCTTCTCACCTTTTCTATTCACATCTCATCTGCAGATGAGACCTCGTCCGGGGTGTTCTGGTCCTTACCGATGGCGCATATGAGGTATTACTCTCCGCCTGTCATTGCTCGCGGTCGCCTCGCACCGGAAACGTCTCGGGTCTCTATGGAAGAGTTCCTATTGGTCATCTTGGGGATGGTCATCTCGCCATGGCTGAGTTCATTCTGTTCAGATATTTCTCGATGCTGTCGGCTCATCTGCACTATCTGGGAGAAGGCGAAGAGTTCTCACGAGGGTACCGACTTGCCCAACTTGGAGTGGCTCTCATTATTCTCCAGAGCTGCAGATCGTTACTTGAGTGCTGCAGGCGTGGAGTCCGAACAGTTATCCAAGCTGCTGGCGTTAGGCACCCGGTTCAGGGGCGACTTCATCGGCAAGTGGACAAGAGAAGAGTTTGCTTTTGGGCTTTCCGGCTTCGATTCACTCCTGTCTCTGATGGGAAAAGAGATGGTAGAAGAAAAGATAAAATTTCTCAGACAGATCTCCAGATCCCTCAAGCCTGATTCGGAAGACATCGTCATCAAGTACTCCCCACGACGAACCACAAAACACCACTACATCGAGGTACTAGGAATCTCACCCTCTGTTCACTCGGAGGACTCCTCGGACAATCCAGTGCCAGGCCTCTATCACCCACATGAATACGCATCGGCTTTGCCCAGTCAACGGAGTATACGGAAAAGGTCAGCCGACGGGACTCCCCGAACTGGAGAGAGCCATCGCCGCTGGGCTATCGGAGAGGATGAGCCGCTAGACGATGATAATATCATCAGCTGTTCCGGCGATGTTTGCGATTGCATGGTGTCAGATGGCTCTCCCTGCTTCTGCGCGGCTGTGGCTGGGTCGTACTGTACGCGAGCATGTCATCCTGGGGCTCTCAAATGCAACAGGTACAAGGAACCAGATGAGTTCCCCACAGCTCATGAGGAATTCAGGCCCAAAGTCCTGGGATGCAACTGTGGCCGTTGCTACAACGGCGCCATAAAGGCTCGAATTCTGGCCCTGGGAGAAGAGTTGACGTGGCTCCACAAAGGGGATATCTATCAGCAGACTGACTGGTTTCAATGGAGCAATCCTCAGACGGGAGAAGATGAGGTATATGAATTTGTCCTCGGCGACGCGGATTCTTGTGGCATCTACAAGGCCAAGGGCGACAAGTGCCAAATCAGCCGCGAAGCTAGCAGCAAGACTGCGGCGGGTTATCAGGCGACCATTGACGAAGTCGAGGCTATGTTGCGCTCAGGAAATTCGAGGCCGAGGCTGCTATACGCTCAGCTGTGTCGATGGTCCAGCGCGAAATCGATCAGTGAGTCCCTGACCGCCATGGTGTTTGCAAGCAGCCTATACCAGACACTGCCGGGAGCAACAGTCAGCCTCGAAGTCCTCAAAATGCCTCTGCACTCAACGGGATGGTCTCGATGTACTAACGAGCCTCGATTTACTGTTGGCCCCTACCTGCCGGCTCTGTTCTCATGCCTAATTATGTTCGAGTCAGGGCGATTTGATATCAGCCCGTCGACTCTCAAAGGCGTGGTAGCGATCTCAAGTCACGACTCCATCTTTGTCGCCTCCGCTTTGATAAGTGATCCGGCTGATGAAACCGCTGCATGTCCCATTCGACGGGTATTTGGAAACATGGGCCGCTCTGAATTGGCGATCATGGTTCCTCCCGCAGAGCCGAGATTCAAAGAGGCTGACCCCAGATCTTGGCGCCTGATCAACCACGCTCCATTCGATGGGCAGCTCCTCGACTCGTTCAAGAGCACCTCGTTGCACCTGAGTTTGACGGACTTTGAAATGGCCCTGGACGTGGGCGCCAGAGGGCTCCGCGACAGACAAGCTGTCTTGCTGGAGTGTGTCATCACGGTGAACGACAAGGGCGTGGACCTCGGCGATGTGGACATACTCTCGATTTTCGACAGCGGTCTCATAACACGAGGTGCTGCCCCGTGTACCCATCCGTGTACGCAACAACCACGGCGCCAAGGCCACGAGGACGACGGGAGTTCTTCTCGTATGCAAGGTTCCGAGAGAGTAGAAGCGTCGCAGGACGGTGCAGGTCGCTTGAAACGGCTCACCAGTCTCGATTGCTGGGACGAACTGCTCGACCCTCCGGTTACTTCGACAAGCATCTTCCGTGCGATTGGTAACTGGCAGGCGAGGCTTGCCGCTACAGCCGCTTGTAAACAAAGGGGTAATAGGGTTCTGGTTCTTCCCAGGAGGCCGTGTATTCTGTGTATAGGATCTTTGGACAATCTCGCGAGCTTTGATGTACTGATTGCCTAGAGACCTCGGGATGGCGCAAATTTGCGAAAATCAGAAATCGGGATGACCTCCGTTTATAATTATAACCTTGGTACCTAGCTAGGTAGCTTCCTACATGTAGATCACCTAAGCAGAGGAATGGATACATCTGGCTCCTTCAGTGACAATCCAAGGTTATCAAGTTTTGATTTTGTTGTTCATTTTTCTCTCTTTTCTTAGCCAATGCCCAGGACTTGTGATGCGACGAGCAATGACACTATAGTCGCCTAGGCCATACTGACAAACGCGTTCTCGTACAATGATGAAATTGGTTTTGTGGTAGCAGTACCCGGGCAGCGCAAGCATTTGCTGCATGTCTACGTTTCTCTCCAGCTTGCCAACTTGCTGTCGAAGGGGAGAATGTTGGTACATACCACATTTCTCAAGCTTGTTGGCTTAACAGTCAAGGGTAGAACCTCGAGACATGTAAAATGTTCTCTGCATAAAGACACGCTTTGTTTGGAGGAGCCCCAGCACACTGACAGGACTCTGAGGTACCTTGACCGATGAACAGTTCAACTATCCTCCATCATTGGAATCAGTCGAAATGCAGAAGATTTATTGATGATTAAAAAAAAAAAAAAAAAAAAAAAAGGGGGACCCTTTGACAAGAGTGCTGCATGATCATTGGCGTTGGAATGAGTAATGAGAGGTCCCTGAGCCTTCGGTAGATTGTTATACAGAAATATTCAACGTTTCTCGTTGCAGGGACTGTGAACTCGCGTACTATGTATCTCTGTACATTGTACTTGTACAACACATACCTCCCCACTTTGCCCCAGAGAGATTGAAGCCTTCCGCTGCCTTCGGGATTGCTGATGTAATCCAGACGGGGGGACAGGGGTAGCTTTAGGCCCCACCACGACGGCGGCGGCGAACTGCGCCTTTGGTTGTCGTCCTGGTTGACGGATCAACTTTCCACTGTCAACTTCCAACCTTTTAGATTTCCAACCTGGTGACCACGACTCTGATCGTCGAATCCCGCCACGATTGTCATCATGTCTTCTCCTACGGTCATAATCCAATCTGCTGAGCAGTTTACCCAACTGCTCAACAGCTCCAAGATCGTCATCGCAGATTGTACGTAACACTGCCTCCCACACCCTCGAGAGCACTCGCGAGCGCAAGACGCCGCTACGGTGTGGCCCTTGTATACATGCTAGACTGACTCAACCTCGTTGCAGTCTACGCCGACTGGTGCGGCCCATGCAAAGCCATTGCTCCCCTCTACGAGCAGCTCTCTGCCCAAATGTCCAAACCCAACCTCGTCACTTTCACCAAAGTCAATACCGAGAATAACTCCCAGATCGCTTCCGCCTACGCAATATCCAGCATCCCCACCTTCATCATGTTCCGCGACGGGAAGGTGGCCGAGAAGGTCCAGGGCGCTGATCCCATCAAACTGCAAACACTTGTCCAAAAGATATCACAAGAGTCGCAAAACGCCGCAAGTGGCGGCAGCGGCAGTGGGGCGGCCGGCGGTGGTGGCAGTGGCAACTCGGCGCTGGGCTGGCGGGGCGCGGGGCTGCCGCGGGGTTACACGGACGTCACGGATCAGGTCGAGGTGCCCCGAACCGAGCTGCTGAATTTCGATGAGGACTTTGGCAACGTGCGCGTGCTGCTTGACTCGAGCAAACCGGGCGCGCTGAGTGGCGGGAAGAAGACAGAAAAGGACTGGGTTGTCAGTGACACGGATGAGCAGTTGCTTCTGTTCACGCCGTTCATGTCCATGGTGAAGCTGCACACCCTCCAGGTAGGCTGCGCTGGCTCCGTTGATGCGATGGCGCTGTGGCTAATGAAGCCTTGGTCCAGATCACGTCCGTGAAAGACGAGGACGACGAGGTCATGCGACCCAAGGTCATCAAGCTATTCACGAACCGACCTCACAATCTCGGGTTCGACGATGCGGAGGGCGAGGCACCCACTCAGATGATCGAGCTGGGCGAGAAGGACTGGAACTCGGACAGCACGGCCAACATCCCACTGCGGTTCGTCAAGTTCCAGAACATCAACAGCTTGGTCATATTCGTCGAGTCTGGAGACGGCGAGGGCGAGAAGACGCGCGTAGACCGCATTCGGCTGATCGGCGAGACTGGCGAGAAGCGAGAGATGGGCAAGCTGGAGAAGATCGGAGATGATTCAGGCGCCTAGGAGGGCAAGAATCCCATCGTTCCCCAGTCGCGACCAGACGCGTCTTGATGGGAGCACAGGCCGGTTCAGCTGAGCATGGCGGATCCCGACTATGTATACGAATGTGGAGGAAGGGCATCAGATACCCAGCAGGAGCAGCTGTGACGACTTCACGACACATTCAGCTCTGGAGCACAGACGACGAGCACGAGCGCTTGCGGACATCAGGCGCGAAGTTCAAGATCGTCTCTTTTGAAACTCGCACGGGGCAGAGCATGACGACAATGGTCCAATAGGACTCTTAGATTCGATAGAAATTCCAGCAAGGACTTCCTTTGATGCAGCTCGTACCGATAGTGTCTCGATATTGACGCGACGTTGACGCGATATTGCCGTGCAACGGAGCGCACTAAGCATAGACTACGGACCGATGGGAGATTGTAAGTGTTCATGCACATCTACCCAACTAAGGAAGCAAAACACACGCAAGCGTTTCACATCCGACCGAGTAACCTGACAGCGACTGCTAGCAGGCTTCTGCGGCAGCTCCACCGCTACCCAAAATCAAGAAGAGCCCACGCGGACTGGAGGAATATGAAGAATATGTCCGGCCTCTCCGCCACCACCCAGATCACTCGCGGCTCCTGTGAAGAAACCGACGCACACGACCTGAGGTGGATTGGACTGGCGAGGAACGCCGGCTGCAATTTTATCGATCTGTGGCATAACTGACACCAGGAGTCCACGGAGGAGAGTCAGGATCCGAGCAACACGGGTAATGTTTTTGGAAAGTTATGCCGCCGCACGAAGAGAGGAAAAGGGAGAAGGAGGAAGCGAAGCTTCGAGCCGCGGCGTGGAAATTTTTATGGCGGCTCGCCGCTGGCGGTGGGGCGCCCGCGCGGCAGGGCATCTTGCCTGATATGGATTAGTGCCGGAATATCTGAAATTCCTGATTCCAACCGTGCGAGTCCCAAGTCCCGGTCCGCTCCCCACACGACCGGAGCCGAGTGGACAACCGCGGGCACGTGGCGCGGAGAACGGGCGATTGCGAGTTGGACTGTCTGTGTGCACTACCTATTGCAGTTACATAGTAGTTGCCTAGTCCTGAGCTTGCCGTGGGCCGTGGTCCGTGGAGCTGGGTTGCTGGGGGGGGGGGGGTTCGTCTGGGCCGCAGGCGCAATGCAAAGCATGTCCGGGGTCTTGTGTGGCTCGCCATCAATATTTCAATCTAAATCCCCGTCGATATCAATCATTTTGGCTCTCCCAATTGATTACCCACCCCGCGCACCGCAGGGCGCTGCAGATTGTGTCCCTTGGGTTCCTTGGGGCGCGTCTCGTTTCTGCCCTCTGCTTCGACGAGAGAAAAGCTGCCCACCTGCGCGGCGTGCGCGGCGTGCACGGCGTGCACGGCGCGCCCGGCAGATGACCGAATGCGAAAAAGTAGCACACACCTGTCCACGCAAGCCCGCCTGCATGCACGCCATCGCACGCCGTCGGAACCAAGGTTTGGTGCCGCCAGGATCGGTGGCGGTCTGACGTCCCCTTCCTGGCGTCCTCACGGCGCAGTCAGGGCGGGCAGCGCGGGCAGCGCGGGATGTCGTCGGGGGGCAGGTAGCTGATGAGGCTGGCCTCGGCTGGGCTGGACCGTCGCCAGGGTGGCGGTCCCCGATGTCGTTCGTGCACCTATCATCTGATGTTTTTGTGTTCGTTCGGGGAGGAGGCTTGTTGGAGTTGGCGGCCTTCAGATCGGATCGCCAGCCGCGCTGCCCATGCCCAGCATGCCGAGCCATGCTGCTTTCGAGCCCCCCCTTGACACGACAGTACGACCGTGGATCGCAATGTGGATGGCAAATGGTCGTCGGGATCTTCAAGGCTTCACTCTCGCTTAGAGACGCCATGCCTGCCTGCTTCTCGCAGTCTCCAGGTGACGATCTTGCTCCTGCGTCGAGCTCCGGATGCAGATATACCCACCCTTCGACACGACGGAGCCGACGACACAGAAGACAGCATCGGCTTGTCCGTGCTGCCTGGCCCTCGTATTCATGACACAGTCCTCCTCAGCGCCGACTACCTATCTTATTACCTCGAATCGCTAGTTCGCAGTCCGACCATCCGGATCTGCGCTAACTGCAGACTAATTGCGTCTAGTGGGTTGACATTTCCTTGACGTTTATGCCGGTGCTGGTGCTGGTATTTCGGGAGCCGCGCGATCACACATCGAGGACCACGATCTGGGATTCCCAGCAGAGCGGCCAAGGCTCAATGCCGCCAGTCGACTATTACCACTGGCAAACATCCAGATCCAGACGTCTCTCGCAGGGCCGCCACGCTCGGTGTGTGTGTCTGTACGCGTGGGTGGGTGGGTGATATTCCCGTGGTCACTTCCGGGGTCACGCTGTAAGTAATAATACCAATACCGGTACCGCTGAGCCCTTGGTGGCTGTCCGCGGACCGCACGCAGCCAATGCCTGCTGATCCCGCATCCGACGTCAAGGCCTCCAGACAGCGGTTGTCGTCGTGTCGTCGACCGCTTCCCCTCCCACGGCGACGTCCGAGAGAATTCCCCGACCACCGACGGATTGTTGATACGGAAGACCCCCTCATTCGGTGAAAGCTGCCGCTTCGAGCTGTCGATTTCTCGGGTCCGTCCATGATCCAGAATCCAGAACGTCGAGCTGGCGTGGCCCGCAGTGATGACAAGACCATGACCAATAACTTATCCCCCTCCTGTCAAAACCTGGACAAGAACCAACCGTACCACTTTTTGCACCACACCAGAGGGGACCACATTACACTCCAAAGGCGAAGGAACCATCGCAGATTGATACAATATGTGCAGATTTGCATTCATCTTGTGCCAACTGCGCAGTGGCCCATGATCCATGTCGGGCCATGACCTTGAGCTGACATCCATGCTTGTTCCCGAGCACTACTCTGCGAATCGCAGGGTCCTCGTGGCATGTCAGGCTTCCCATTGCGGAAGGTTTAGTTGCTTTGATTACATGCTCAGCTCCCAATCCATTCCGTGACGAAAGCCAATCTACAATTTACGGTCTGGCTGCTATTTGCTGTCCTGTCTAACTTCTTTCTGACAGCTCGCCCGCCATCTCATGCATGGTCCTGCTGCATGGCCTGTTCGTCGAGGCGCCTGCGTCTGCAATGTTAAGCGACGTGACAAATATGGCCTGGTTTTAATAGTAAGGCCGCCCACACAAGGAGGCACAATGTGCCGAGGCCGACCTGATATGTCTATTCATGTCTCTCTCGTCGACTGCCATCCTTTCTACACCCACAGTACCTCTTCTGCCCTACACGGCGGATGCGCCACGAGGTTGTATGTATGCGGCGGATCGCGACTCATGCCACCGCCTCGTCCTTGATGCGAATCCGCAATATATGAGAGACATTCCCACTTCTCATATAGCTTCCTCCGGACCCCACAGCGCGGCTCTGGCCTTCAGACTAAAAACCCCAGAGCACCCGAATTCCCACATCCACACAAACTGAACTCGGGGCCCAAGCGGCAAACAACTAGGACGGACGCCGGCGTTGAGATCAGTTTCAGTCTAGCGAGAAGGCGTATTTCCGGCGTGCTATCTGTGCGGCCGAGAGGACCACCAAAAGGCGGCCCAGGTTTCTCCATCGCCAACTGAACCCGAACGGCGCCGCTGTGGCGACGCTCCAGTATCGAGCGTCCGACCTGACGTGATCTGAGGGACGAAGCGATCAGAGGAGATCGGGTCTGATGTTTGACACTTGACAGCAATAGCTGACCACGAAAGACTTGCGGCTGGAGACGGTGACTATTTGTTCTGCCAGAGTTCTACATCGTCTTGAATTTGTCACAACTTTACCCCGTAACCAGCCATGTGTCTCCCAGCCGAAGCTACCGTGGGCCTCCTGCCTTTGCAATCACCCTCCAGTTCACCTGATTTGACCGCACCCACGACACTGCACAAGTTCGCCCTGCTGCCCCCAGAGCTGCGGAATATCATCTGGGAGTACTCCCTGCCCGAAGCCCGTGTCCTCGACGTCTACCCGACTTCGACCAACCAGAAGACCACGGCCCAACAAGGCCTTCGATATGCAAGCCTCTACTCCGAACCTCCACCCGCGATCGCCGCCGTTTGCCGAGAGTCTCGATCACTTGCGCTGCACTCCTATCAACCCCTGGCACTCCATGGGACGACCAAATATGTCGACCTCAGCCGGGACGTCCTGATGCTGGAGAGCTGTCTGCTTGAGCGGGACCTGCTCCGCACTCTGCTCTTCATGAGCAGGATCCCTCTCATCCGGGATCATCTGCGAAGTCTGGCGTTTGGGACCTCGTATGGCGTGCACACGGGCGTGTGGCATCCTGTGCTGGGCTGGAGGAAGCTGACGCGGAACAACATGGGCAAATTCCTCCAGCGGCTTGGGTCGTTTCCCATGCTGGAGAGGCTGGTGTTCATGATGCACCAGGAGATGCAGTTTGGGGTCGCGGGCATGCCTGTGGGTGGTAAGAGCGTCCGCGCAACGTCAGGGACCGTGGAATGTGGTGGAGACTTGATGCGGAATACCGCAGTCTATCCAGCGGAGTCCGACCCTCCTCCTCCGCCGAAGATGCTGAACGCAAATGACGGCCCTACGTCGAGAGCGTTTCGGGCGAAGGAACCTGCCTCCACCCTGTCGACTTGGTCCCCGCACGGCACGGTGGACCAAGATGGAGTCTATCGCATGTGCTGGACCGGGGAGAGACCGTGGCTTCCGCATACAAATGAGATTCTCTATTGCGCGGTCACCTCGGACGAGGAGAACGGCGCCGCGGTCGAGGAGTCCGAGGACTCGGGGGTTGTCCGGAGTCTCGTGGCGACTACTGACGACTGGCTGCATTTCAGACGGACCTTCAAGCGCTATATGGAGACGGGACTGCGGCTGGGCCTTGCCGACCCGGCGGCTCAAAAAGGCTCCCGCAGGAAAAGAAACAGGGCGGCTCAGGGTTACGGGGACGATGACTCTGGTATGCGAAAGCCAAAGAGGCCTCGAGCATCCGGGCTGCCGAGGGCGGACTCCGAGCTGCCGGCGATCGAGGGCGCGAGCTTGGTCTGGCGGTACTCAGTGCCCTCTTGACAGCGAGACCCGCGGGTGCGGGTGCGGGTGCGGGCACGCACAAGAACAGTGATTGGAGACAAAACGGACCTCAATGATCCTCGACGGTGCACACTTGTCCCTTCCCCAGATCACTGGTTCAGTGCCTCAGAAATAGAAGCGACGCACCACGCTCGCTTGGCTTTTGAACAGCATGGTGTACAAAAGGTGGAACGATGTGCAAAGGAACACTTGGCTGCCGGTCCGAGAGATAGGTACACATATATACACATCTGAGTACGTACACTCGTTGCGTAAATGTTAGCCGTAATACCTGCACCGCGGGACAGACTGCTGATGCGGACCAGGGTGAGCTCGTATTGTCGTCTTGCAAGTCCTAGGAGAGCCTCAAGCCACCAGCCCGGTGTGCAATCCAATTGTGCCTCCCTCTTCGGCGGTGATGATCGTCGTCGAGGACGTCGTCCACGGTCCCATACGTGGGGAGTTTCACTGGCGGCGCGAAATTCGTATTGATCGCAGAGAGCCCTTCCGGGCTGATGCCTGCCAATAAGAATAGGCGACAACAGAACATTTCACGGAGTGACACATGGGAAGGCTCACGCATGTCGGCACTAGAGAAAGCAGACCTAGGCGCTACTTGCTGCTGGTCGGTGGTTCTTGGATCTGGCAAACAGGTCGCCGGCAGACTACGAGTCACGCTAGATGGCAGCTCGAGCACGGCACAGCTCACATCCTGTGACCGCTCTGGTATCTAATAACAATCACATCAGAGGCCTTTGCATCCCCTCTCCGCCGACCTCCTGCGCTTGTCGGCACTTGTCAGCACTTGTCAGCACGACGGAGCACGACGGAGCACGACGGAGCACGACGGAGCACGACGGAGCACGACGGAGCACGCTATGCAACATTCAGATGTGGCTCACCAAGCCATAATTAATACAATACCCAAGTCTCCGCCACAACGTCTCCTTCGACAATGTTGCGTCGTAAGAAACGGGCAGACAATCAAGATCCCATCTCTACCGAGCACGTGCCAAGGGCTTGAGGGTACGACCTCGTGATCCAAGCACGGCGTTACGAGTAGCTCGTCCACGTTAGTGCCGTGCCTGTGCTCGAGGTGCAACAATTGTGTGGCCCGGCTCGGGCCGATGACGGCATCCCGGGGTCTCGACTCGTCTTGGTGTGTGTCGGAGCCCATTAACTACTTACTGTCAGAACCGGCCCGACTTTCTGCTCGCATCTGCTCGCAGACTTCCCACCTCTAACCTTCACAACCCACCAAAATCCCCACCGTGGAGCGCTGCACTACGATGGCCAGCGACGAGGACCACCGAGCTGCCCCGGCCACCGAACGGACGCCGCTTCTCGCAACAGAAAATGTTGTGCCCGCAGCCGAGCCGGCCATCGTCGTCTCCAGCTCCAGCTCGACGACCCTTCAGAACCAGAACCATAGCGCCGCTTCCAGCTCCCCTCCAGTAGGCGAGAGCGACACCTCACAGGATGACGACGACGACGACGACGACGACGACGACGACGACGACGATGATGACATCCCACTTCCCAAATGGCAAGTCTTTTGGCTTTCCTTCGCCCGCATGGTCGAGCCGATGGCATTCTTCTCCATCTTCCCGTACATTAACCAGATGGCCCAGGAGAACGGCAATCTCGCCGACGCAGATGTGGGCTTCTACTCGGGCCTGATCGAGTCGCTGTTCTCTCTCACGCAGGCGGTGGTCATGGTATTCTGGGGCAAAGCAGCAGACCGGCTGGGCCGCAAGCCAGTCCTCGTCTTCAGCCTGATCGGCGTCTCCGTCGCAACCTCCATCTTCGGCACGGCCAAGACCCTCTGGCAGATGATCCTTTTTAGGTGTATCGCCGGCGTCTTCGGCGGCACCATTGTCACTATACGGACAATGCTGACCGAGATCTCAACCTCGCGCACCCAAGCGGTCGCGTTTAGCTGGTTTGCCTTTTCAGGCAACATAGGGCTCCTGCTAGGTCCCCTCCTGGGGGGAGCTCTGGCCGACCCAGCGCATCAATATCCCCGGCAGTTTGGACACATCCAATTCTTCCTCGACTACCCTTACGCCCTCTCCAGTTTCGTCATCGCCGGTCTGGGGTTCATAAGCGCCTTCACCTCCGCCTGGTTTGTCACGGAGACGCTGGACAAGAGCAAGGTCTCGGCAGAGGACGGCGCCGTCAAGCCCAAGGATGAATCCCTCAGCATCGTGAACATCCTCAAGGCCCCCGGCGTGAGCATCGTCTTGTACATCTACTGTTACATTATGCTCCTAGCTGTCTCCTACACAGCCATTCTTCCCGTCTTCCTCTTCACCCCCGTCAGAATCGGCGGCTTCGGCCTCCTCTCCTACGAGATCAGCATCATCGTGGCGGTCAACGGCGCTGCGCAGGCCCTCTGGCTGCTGCTGGTGTTCCCACCCTTGCAGCGGCGCATCGGCACAAACGGCGTCATTCGTGCGTGCGCAATCGCCTACCCGGTCTTCTTCGCCCTCGTGCCCCTTGGCAACGTGCTCCTGCGGCACGGTGCCGTCACGGCCTTCTGGATCATAATCCCTTCCACCATGGCAGTCGGGTGCGGCGTAAGCATGTCGTTTACTGCTATCCAGCTGGCCCTGAACGACGTATCGCCCAATATGAAGGTCCTGGCCACGCTCAACTCCATGGCGCTGACCGGCGTGAGTCTCATGCGATCATTCACGCCGGCGCTGTTTTCGAGCCTGTTCGCGCTCGGGGCCCGGACCCAGTGGCTTCACGGATATGCGATCTGGGCGTTGATGGTCATTCTAGCCCTCGGGTTCACGCTGATCCAGAGGTGGTTGCCGCCGGCGAAAAAGAAGAAGGGAGAGACGATGGGAGGCGAGAGACCAGTGCCGAGAGAGCAGGACAGAGAATGAGGCTGAGTGGGGCTCGTTTTAGACAAGAGTGGATAGATTCTCGATTGGTGGTACCTAGGACAGGGTAGATAGACGACATCTACTATCTAGGTGGTGTATAAGAGAGGACCTTTACAACTAACTAGTCGACAAAGAGCGCGCCCACTGGTATGGTCTTGAATATCGCCGAATAATAAATTGAATCACGTCGGGCACGCTGCCCTAGCCTATGTGTACGAGTCATGTACCAAGAGCCAGACGCGTTTGTTCGCGTTCGGAGGACCTCGAACTCGTTCCCCCTTTTTTCGCTCTCCTTGAGATAAACCTTGGAATGCATGGATCGTAACCTTGAGGTAACACATCACCATGCACCGCAATCTTATGTGCACACATTTATAAACCTTGCACACCTCGACATCTCGACATCTCGACACTCGAGGTACCTGCTTCTCTGGATGCCGTGGGCCGAAGCTGTATCGCCGAACTGCCCGCATTGTCTTGCAAACCTGGCCGCCATGCGCTCGGCGCTAAGTTCAGAAAGAGGAGGTGGCTTGGCTGCGGTGGATCATGGGAGGATTACTACGCGGCAGCGTAGTCTGTCTTATCTCGTCCCGCAGAGTCATGCCGGAAGTTCTGCTGGGCATCCCGTATAGTATCGGCATTTACGTAACTTTCAAGCTGATACCTAGTCCTCGACGTAACACTCCCGAAATTCTCAACGTGACGCCGTCGGCAAATGTGCATCTAATCTGCCAGGGATATGGGGTTGGTGACTGCGTAGAAGTGATGAGCAGCCTTTATTTTCCGGGGAGGCCCGGGGAGGCCCGTCTGGCGAGCTTCTCCCTCTACCCACTCCTGCTGTCGTCGTCATCGTGGGCTGTGTCACGTCGAGGTCAAGAATCAAGATGAAGAACTCGGCAGCGATCCTGGCGGCCTCCTGGCTTGCCGTACAGAGCGCCCGCGCGCAGTTCGTTCCGGCGCCGACGGATCTCAACGAGACCACCGGGTACCTCGGCATCCCCGTGAGGTCTAAGCAGGTCCCGGACGGCATCTGCGAGACGACGCCGGGGGTCAAGTCGTTCAGCGGATACGTCGACATCGCCGAGGACGAGCACATCTTCTTCTGGTTCTTCGAGGCGCGCAACGAGGACCCCACCACCGCGCCGCTGACCGTCTGGATCAATGGCGGACCTGTGAGTTCATGACCGGGAAGGCTTGTATCCTCGGGGCCCGTTGCTAATGTCATGGCCCTCATGTAGGGTTCTTCATCCATGATCGGCTTATTTCAGGAGAATGGTCCATGTGGTGTCGACTACGACGGAAACTTGTAGGTGCTGTTCTAAGACGAGCCACGAGAGAGAGAGAGAGAGAGAGAGAGAGAAGGGGGGGGGGGGCCGCCCTGTACTTGGTAGACTCTTGTGCTCACCTTGTTCTAGGTACAACAACCCGTACTCGTGGAATAACGCCAGCAATATGATTTTTATTGACGAGCCCACGGGGACGGGCTTCAGCTACTCGGACGCGATCCCGGCCTACGTCTCGGACTACGGCAACGTGATTCAGCTGAACGACACGACCTGCCCGGACTTTGCGGCCGACCTCGACTGCGGCACATATTCGTACGCCGACCTGCTCGCCACGGCGAACTCGACCGCGGCGGCGGCGCCGCGCTTCTGGAGGACCCTGCAGGGCTTCATGGGGGCCTTCCCGCAGTATTCGCGCGAGGACTTCCATTTCACCACGGAGTCGTACGGAGGCCACTACGGTCCCATCTTCAACGAATGCAAGTTGCCCTCCGTCTCCGCTGCGGCCCATCTTGAGATGTCTCATCGAAACGCCCCGGCAGGCCTGGAACTAACGACAGAGCAGATATCGAAACACAAAACGCCGCCATCCGGAACGGCTCCCTGCCGGGCGCCCACGAGATCAGCCTCAGGTCCGTACTGATCGGCAACGGCTGGTACGACCCGCTGATCCAATATGCGGCCTACTACAACTTCACCGTCTCCCCGGGCAACACCTACGACTACGCCCCCTTCGACGCCGCCACGGAGGCGCGCATGTACAACAGCCTGTACGGCGCGGGCAACTGCTACGACCTCACGACGTCGTGCTACGAGACGGGCGCCGACGAGGTCTGCTCGTACGCCGACAGCTTCTGCGCCTACGAGGTCGAGTCGGTGCTGGACGACGTGGCGAACCGGGACGAGTACGACGTCCGCGAGCTGCAGCCCGACCCGTTCCCGTACGAGTTCTACGTCGACTACCTCAACACGCCCGAGGTCCAGGCGGCCATCGGGGCCTTTGTGAACTTTACAGAGTCGTCGGACTATGTCGGTACTGCGTTTGGCAGCACTGGTGACGACGATCGCGAGAGTGGGACGCTGGAGGCTGTGCGGCAGCTTGTCTCCCAGGGCGTTTACGTTGTCCAGTACGCCGGTGATGCAGACTGTAGGTGGCCACCAGGTTCCGCTGCGCATTCGGCCTCGACTGACTCTCGTTGTGTGATTCAGATAACTGCAACTGGCTCGGCGGTCAAGCCGTGGCCGAGAAGATCGACGCCAACAGCTTCAGCTCGGCAGGGTACACCGACATCACCACCTCCGACGGCATCGTTCACGGCCAGGTCAAACAAAGCGGCAACTTCGCGTTCGCCCGGGTGTACTACAGCGGCCACGAGGTTCCCTTCTACCAGCCCCTACTGGCCCTCGAGATGCTCGAGCGCGTCCTGGCCGGAAAGGACGTGGCCGCCGGTACATGTGCCGCCGCCGGCAACTACACCACCGCCGGGCCCAGCGAGAGCACATTCAGGGAGGGCAACGCCACGGTGCAGTTCGAGGTCGTCCCCACCAGTGCCACGTACAATGTCACGACTGGCGCGCCGAACCCGTATTCTTCCAACTCCACTGCGGCTGTGGAGATGAGGAGCCCCTCGAGGTCGCAGAAGAAGCGTGGCAGGGCGGGCAGGGCGCAGAAGAAGCGCATGGCCCCGCTGTTGCGACAAAACAAGCGCTGGGCCTGAGCTCCTAGCCATTGGGTCAGAATATTTACCTAGGTATCTGTAATAAACATAATACTGAGCCTGAATTATGGAAAACTCCTGGATGTACTCACGTGAGGATTACAAGCTGCGAACGACTCAGTGTTATATCTGCAAATACCCGAGTACTCATACTTTATACCCTCCTCAAGTCTCAGGAAACCAAGTTCGCACACCCACTTGTTGGAATCGGGAATGTACTGCTCGGAGCCGTTGTCGCCCGTCGCATCGGTCAAGCACCAAACGACATTGGGATGAACGAGCATGTCACGGAAGAGTGCGTCTAGTCCAGGCAGGTAGAAGACGCGGATGTTGTGGATATCGGGGTCCATGATGGGGAAGAAGCGTGCTTTCCCCGTCGGCCTCGGATTTGGCTTTGGCTTTCCACAGCCTGTCAAGCGCGTGGCTTGCTTGTTAGTCTTGGTGAGGACGCCTGGGATCTTGACCCGACCAAGCTCTTCCAGGTGCGCCTTGCTTGCATTGACAGTCTCGGTAGCCATGATCAACAGGCTGACCAGGGTCAGATCAATTCAAGCGTTGAGTCAATCCTGAATTATTCGAAAGGGAGTTGGCAAGACTGACGTCGAGCTGCACTTTTCTTGTTTGGGACATGCGAGTGGTTGGTGTCTGCCCTTCTCCTCCGATATGTAATATCGTGGTAGGGATTTCGAGATACGCCGGGGCCAGATACATCCTGTCCCGGTCTTGGTGCACTGCGCATGCGCCTCTTCCTTGTATAACTGATACCCTCGTGCGTTTTGTCCGATATCGTGATCGCAAGGTTAATCGTGGCTAAGGAAGAAAATACAAGCCTAAATTGTCGAGAGGTTTAGTGTGCAGGCGAATGCTGCTTTTGCACAACATGCTTACAAGTTACGGCCCCGTATTATTCAAGTTGTTCAAGTTATGAGTCGGCAAACTTCTTGTTCGAACCAGTCACCTGTGTCTGGGTTTCTTAATCGGCGCAGACAAATCCATTCAGTCAAGCAGAACTCAATTTGACGTGCGTTCGCGTCACTGTAGAGAGAGACCCTCTCAGCGATCACTGGCACGTTCCCCGATGACATCGGAAGCTTGGAGTTGCTGATCTGGACTGCTAAGTTTCGGCACAAATGCAACATCACAGACGCAACTACTGGATTTGGCCAGGCTCTGACAATTCACTGCCTCATGCGTTGTATAAACTCGCCCATTGCATCCCATGTCTCGGAAGCTTCAAGTGTGCTGTGTGGAGTTGATTCCCAATTTAATCTTCAGATGGCGGACGTTCCGGACTGACCCACGAGTCTCACGAGGTTTCGATCTCAACGCCAGGGGTGCAGGGCCAGTCTCTGAAGGTCATTTTATACTCCTTCCCGCCTCTCAAACTTGAAGTTATTGGTAGTGTCATTGACTTCTGCCATTCATCCACCATGCTGAAAACCACTATTGCTCCTGATGGTCTGAAATGGGTGACAAATGCTGGGAAGATCATTTATGGATTTGGGAAATCTGATATTCCTGTGGCCGTGCTACCTACGGTAGGTATTAACTGACATTTGTATTCGTTGTATATTTTTTTTCCCCCATGAATCTGCCTCTAACAATTTGATGGATAGATGACGATCGCCTTTGTCCTTGCCGGACCATCAAGATTCCGGTTGCTTCTGCTAGGATTCATATGGAGCTCTCTTCACCTACTCACCTTCCAAGTATGTTCTACAACCATGTCAAGATCAAGGCTGAGGAAAGCTCAATAGTGTTCTACTCACACGGGTCTCAGGTCAAGAATCAGGTCTGTACCGAGTCATCTCCTCTGGGATACCTGTCTCGTGCTCACACTGCACGTGGCTAGATCGATGGGATAGACGAAGATAGACTAACGAAACCCACACGACCCCTCCCGTCTGGACTAATCTCTGTGGAGGATGCGCGTGTGCTATATCGATCACTTTTTCCACTCATGTGGGTGGTCAGTCTTTACACCAGGACGGGATGGTGTACACTAGTCTATTCCGTCGCCATTCTTGTTTACAATGAGGGAGGCCTTGCGAGATACTGTGTGCTCAAGAACGGACTCGGCGCCGTGGGTCTGGCTTGTTACTGCTGGGGAACCACTGCCATTCTCGGTAGGTGTCCTCTGGATGGAGAGGTGCTGCAGAGGCTTTCCTCGGAGAGCCTGTCTTTTCCTGCACTCCAGGGGGGGGGGGGGGGCTTGTTCTTGTGTGCTCACTTCGCCATCATGGCAGATCAAGGTCGACAGTTGCATGGGACCAAGGCAGTTGCGGCGGTCATGATTGGGGCCATCTTTGCGACAACTGTGAGCACTCGGTCCTCCATCCCAAGGTTGCACTGCAAGTGTGAAGTTCCAACCACTGACATTTACACGAATATGGACAGGGCCACGCTTCAGACTTCCGTGATCGCACCGGGGATGCACTCATGCGACGCAGGACTATCCCACTTTTGCTATCCCAGTCTGTGGCGCGTTGGTCACTCGCAATATTGATTCTGGCCTGGACTGCAGGTTTGATAATGTTATGGAAGCCACCGGCTGTGGTCTCTGCAGCATTTGCTGCCCTTGCCCTGCGGTGCGTGTGGGGATACGTCTCCAGCCATGATGAAAAGGACGATTATACGTCGTACTGCTGGTACGGTGTGAGTGCTGTCTCTGCCTGTTTCGCTGCTTTCTGTTATTTCATCAGTATGGACCACTCCTAACGTTTAATTGACAGTCTTGGCTCCTGGGTGCCAGTCTGCTCCCCATTTTCCCACGGGTAAGGGGCGAGATTTGACTTTTGAGAGCCACAACGGCCAGATCTTTCCAGCACCTTTGACATCAGAGGTTTTGGTACAAATTATACTGTGTATAATTGGTAGAGACGATTTAAGTTTCCAGAAAAAGTAGCATTTGTCAAGCATTGACAACCAGCTGGAAAACATGTTGGTTCACTGCCTAGGTGGTGTGGATGCTCACAGAGCTGCACCGGATCCCGCGGTTCTCAGTCGGGCGAGTATGTCCTGGTTTGTGGCAAGCGGTCTCCGATTCGTTCCAGATACGGAGGCAAGAGCTAGAAGCTGCAGGATCCAACCTGAGCACGAACAACTCAATCGGTCTTGAAGCTGTCGATCGTTCAGTCAGGCGCGAGTAATGGCCCATCGCAGGTACCTATGTATCAGATATGCCACTTGATCGTTCTCGTTGAGAGAGGTGCTTCCGGGTCCAACAAGCTCCTCCCGACAACCAATAATATCAGGGCCAAGTGAACTGATATGCACATAACAAGGGCAGCGGCGGTTGGGTATGTGTGGAAGGTCCAGGTGTCCCACGCGGGCCTACGCCGCCGGCCTCGCCATGGGCCAACATTCAAGATTCCGGCACGAAAGCGGAGCAAAGAAGGCAGTAGAGCCAGACCCAAAGTGTTGCTGCTTCAGCAATTATAGTTACTGTAGACGCTTACTTCTGACCAATGAGCAGAGAGACCTTGTGCTAAGCTAGTCGGAGAGCGAAGACGAGGTTCAATGTTGGGCCGAGGGGGCACAGTCCTGTTCACCACACCCTTGTTCATTTAAAAAAAAAAGCATTCAAAGCTGCCATGGACTTGATGACACTAGGCCAAAGTGTCACAGCTTGCATTTTCTGTGCAAAGCGGGCTGGGTGCCACAAAAGGCTACAAGTCAATTGACTGTTGTCGACGGGCCCAACGGCCCAACTGGACTTATCAGCTGTACCGTCACATAAAGCTCCCGAGGGATGGCATCTGGACTGTGGAAGACGTTGATCATGGTAGATTCCTCGAAAGCATGCCAGGCCAGCCGTCAATGTGGGATCGACCTCGTGGCATGGTTTTGCGGCCCGGGCACATGATCGTGCCGCTGATCCGCATGACAAGAACATTGGCCATCTCCTACAACTACCTAGGTACCTACTCATTGGTCCAACCTGGTCCCACTCTGCAGGCTTACTATATCGCTAATGTTACAGGCTTAATCCCGAGTTGCAGAGCAAGCTTAAGCTGTATTGCTAAAAGACTGCATACAAGAGTGTCACAGCAGGTGGGCAGTTGACAACCCAAGTCCGCCTTCCCTTTCCCTTTCCCTTTCCCTTTCGGTAGGCGGCTCTGGTTGTAAATCACTACATCTTACGGCGCAAACAAGCCCTCAGTGCTCCGTCGGTGCCTTCGGACCTTGGCAGATATAAGAGCAGTTTGTAATTGAACAGCCTACCTAGGTAGTCCTTGAGATCGATTTGAGTGCAGTGCAGATCTCGTGCGCACCAGGCGTTGCGTCGCGGTCCAAACCCGTCACGCAGACTTGTCGCAAAAGCAACCTCAACCTCGCAGGTCGCAACACCACCCATGGGCGCGCCCAGAGTCGTGAGTGCTCCGATATCAAGACTCACGAGACACCCGATCGGGCTCGGCGGCGCACGGAGGATTGTATCGCGCTGTGGTGCACCAACAGACAGCCTGGCCGGCAATGTGACGTAACTCGAAATGTATCCCGGAACGGTCCATCGCGATGGCATCCAGATCGGCCCAGTCAGCGACCAGCGGCCCGCAGGTCTGGACCTGGGCAACGAGTCGTCCACCGTCCGCCTCGCGGAAAGCTCGACGCCCTAGGGCCCAATCAGCCGGGGGCCCAGCCCTGGGGGGTTTTGGTCCCCGGGACATTCATTGCTCGACCGAACTCTATCCGGCGTTGTGAGGCACATCGCCCTCGACTGCCGGCACTAGGGCGTGTACTGGATGCCGGATTGGTACTGCGTAGAACCGGCAGCCTCCCAACATGCCAGGCATGCGCGCGCTGGTCCATCTCTATGTAGAGGTTGGCGAAGTTGACATCAGCTGTCCGGGCCCGAGGGCCCAAGGGCCCCCAAATCCTGGCAGTGATCAACCGAACTGGTGGCCCGGGGTGGGACGGGACAAGTGCACGGCCTGACGGCTTTCCTGCCATCCAGCGTGGTCAGGGACAGGCCACTCTGCACGGGAGGCTGGAAATGCAACCACTCGAAATCCGAGGCGGCCAGACCAGCAAAGACCAAGAAGACCCTGGAATGCATCTTCCCTGCTTCTGGGCCGCTGCGTGGGCCTGCAGGCCAACGTCATCGGCTGCACACGAGAGGTCTCATCAGCCTGCCCACCCAACCTTGCATTTTCATGGAACCAACAGCCCATCATCCAGTGGCATCTCGACATGTCTCGGGAGATGGTCTGCAAAGGGGCAAACATGCCATGGAAAGCTCGACCTGGCCAGATGGGGCCGTCAGGCCGTGTCGACTTGTTTCCCAGCGCCCTCGACGCCGCCACGATCCCCTGTCGAGCATGGGCAGGTTTGGGCTTCTGTTCTGCAGCAAATTTATCTGCGCGGCGTGAATGGGATGGCCTGCCCTACCTAGTAGCGCAGCACTGCAGCTGCAGCTGCAGGCGCAGGCGCGGCAGATGTCACCATATGACTTTTGCGTTCTGAGGCGCCAGGTTGGACGGGTGACGACGGCACGCAGGGGGGGGGGCGGTGTCATTCCTTTCTTTTTAACTCTACACGAGCCACGGATGCATCCAGCTAATAAAAAGACCGTGGTGCACCCGCTCTGCGCGCGTCTTCGTAAAATGCCCATGCGGCCACTGACTACACCTCATACCTGATACGAATCCCCTTTCCTCGTGATATATACCCCAATACTGGGCACCTTTGACTTCCTCCCTCCTGCTAGCAGTACCCTTTTTTTTTTCTAGTTTCACACTCCAAACAACCTCGACTGATCCCTACTCGCGGATCCCACAAGACCTGGTATTTCGCAACCGCCTCGGCCACATCGAAGCTGCAAGCATCCACCGCGGCTCGCATTGCTTGCTTACCCTGCGGCCCTCGATTTCCACCCCCCTTCGGATCTCAGCCTGCGCTGTCGCATCTTGGGTCCCCAGCCTTGACCAAATTTAGCTCTGCCTGCGTGTCACGAATCGCCCTGGAAATATCAACCTCGGATCCCGGCGCTCAACACATCGAGGGCTACTTAAGAGTCCCCAGCTGCGCAGAGACACCAAAGGGTATCTCTTACCTCTTTTGTGATCTTCGGGATCGCTTGCTTACGGCTGCTTGCGCCTGAGTTGCCTTGCTACAGTCTGCCGGCCTACTCATCATCAGTCAGTAGACTTTTTCATTGTATATCTCTTATCTCGTCTGTCGCTGTTTTCGACTCGAGACCCCATCGCCATGTACTTCTACGTACCTGTTGACCGTGGTACTGTCTCCTCTACCCGAGCCCCAACAAACCAACTACCTCGACACTCTCCATACACTCTTCGAATATGATTACATCCGAAAGACAACGCAGCGCTGACATCTCGCATCTACAGTGCCAACGAGGGAGAGACACCGCCACAAGAGGGTGGTCTATCTGGAGCCCCCCACCAACGGCAGCGTGACCGTCAAGAGGCGCATCACGCGGGTGGTCCCACCCCCTACGCCACCACCAGCACATGAGCCGACCGTCATCGAGGAGCCGCCCCCACCACCGCCGCCACCAGTCTCCCTCCCGCCGCCCCCGCCACCACCACCCGTGCTCATGCCCCCGCCGTCTCACCACTCGTCGCCGCCGCCGCCGCCGCCGCAATCCTCGGTCCGCGACGAGATCGACGTCATCGCCGTCGACGTGGAGCCGTCCGAGCCCGGCAAGGCCAGCAGCAAGAAGTCGTCGTCGTCGTCCAAGCGCTCGTCTTCCTCCGGCTCTTCCGCCTCGTCATCATCTGCGTCGTCGTCGGCGGCCTCCGGCGGCTCTTCCTCCTCGTCCAAGAAGACCAGCAAGAGCCGCAGCAGCGCCATCGCCGAGCGCGAGAGGGAGGTCATCATCGAGAGGGACAGGTTCGTCCCGGTGTATCGGCCCCGGAACTACGAGTACCGCTATGTAGAGTCCGACAAGAGGCTGTCGCTGCCGCCGAGGCCGCCTAGCCCCCCGCCATCGAGGGAGGAGAGGGAGAGGATCACCATCGACATTGAGGATCGGGTGAGGCCGAGGGGATACTACTCTCGATGATCAAAGAGGTCGTCCCCCCCCCCCACCCTTTTTTCTTCTTCGGTTTTTCTTTAGACACCTTGGAGAGGTGAAGTCGTTGCCTCCTTTTATCTGCTTCGATCTGTAATTGAACGTCGAACACATATTGGCGGGATTTCGACCGGTGCTACCGTTCCTCTTATTCACGACTTTCAGGATCGTCCGTCCTTGGTTCAGACAAACAAGTCAATGCTGGTCAGTGGAGAATACATGACGAACGGCTCTAGATTGCAGCTGAGGCGTACGGCTTGGTATACCCCGGGGCATTGACCTGGATTTTCGTCGTTTCCTATCATCTTATGCCGCGTTTACGGACTGTTTTTATCATTTTGAAGTATATCTTTGGCACAGAGTCGGAGGCCTTTCCTATATAACAACTCCTCACGTGCAATAATATAGCCTGCCAGAGATGGGCCTATTTTGGTGATATAAGTAGGGTAGTTGGCACGGAGTCTATACTCAGCCTCAGAGTATGCATTTTGTGCCTGTCTATATACGTTTCTAGCAGCTGCGTGTTGTCCAAGGCACCCACACAAGACAGGATTGTCATCGTAGCTACTCAGGTACCCCTTATATGCCTTATTTCCCACAAAGCATCTTCATCTTGGCGGAGACATCTGCAAACTCATAAGTAATACCGAAGGCTGATCATCTGCAGGAACTCGTCCCTAGTGGCACGAAACAGCCGAGTATTCAGGAGACCAAGTCTGGTGATTATGTCTTACTTCTTTCCTATCTGGCGACACTACTCGTATGAACACTACTCGCATGACTCCTTAGGGCCCGGAAGGCTTACTTACTGTCATGGGTTCAGTCTAACCAGAAGACCGAACCAGCAAGCACCAGTCCATCCCATGCAATGAATGCAGGCTACCAACGCAGAAATGCGCCGATCCAGACCGCTGGAACAGTACAGGCTGATTAACGCCAAAAAAAAAACGCCGTGTTTGGAACCTGACAGAAGACTTTCTGCTCAAGTTGGAAGGCAAGTCGGCTCTAAATTCCAAGACAGGTAGATCCACATCTTAGCCTTGTGTGTTGTGCAATATTTACCACACCCGTTCACTTCTTGCCCGAAAGGCACCAATTGCCAACCTTCCCCTCCCTGTCCCGTGGTATCATAAGCAGCCAGAAATAGATCGAGGATCAATGCTCCGAGCCTGCATGCGGTCTGAATATGATGAAGGAGTGTGATGCTGATATTATTGTAAGTTTGTTTGTTGGCTCCAAATTTGGCAGATTGGGATTGGACGCCAGCCCCATCATGTCCCGCGATGCTTTGGACGTGAAGAGCTGCAGCGTCGTTACTTGCGCCATATTGAGCGTGCCTCTGGGAAGGAAACAGAAGAAAGGTGAAAAAGTTGATTTTCGCTGTTGAATGAATGGTATCTCGTGCCTTGTAAATCGATTGTAGATGCTTCGCATGAATGTTAAATACATATTGTCGTGCTCGGAGAGAACGCTCTTGATAGATGTGGAAAAGGAAATCGTGTTCGTGTCCACGGCTCGCCCTTCACTGATAATGAGTCTCCTCACGGAGGCGAGACATGGAGCCTTGGGGCGTAAGACCTCGCGGTGGCAAGCCCATCAGCATGGAGCTCTCTCGCCGACTGGCCCTCGAACTGTGGGGTTGATCGTAGGCGGCCGTCCTCTCGTTGCTCTGTCGCTGCTGTGCAAGATAGTATTGATTCGGGTCAAAGCCTTGAGGCATTACTACGCTTTCGTAGGCTGGCCTCGTCGAAATACTGATGTTGCCACTTTGCTGGGCAAATGGGTTCGGCTCGTATCGCTGGGCCGGGGGCGGGGTGGGCGTCGATCTGAGCTGACTGAAACCACCGAGTGGGTGAGGCGCACCGGAAGGAGGCGGCGTGTTGCCCCTCCGTTGCTCCGCCAGCGCTTCCGCGAGGCGGTGACGATGGGGGGACTCACGCACTCCACCCGAAGTTGCCGGTCGAGCGGGAATCTCGATCGACCTTGTCTCGGATCGATCGTCCGCTGAAGCGGGCGACGGCAACTCATACTCTTCGGGCGTAATCCCAAAAATGGCTTCATAGTTCTGGAGGAACAAGGCGAAGACAGGAGCGGGAATGGTAAGTGTTGGAGAAAAGACGATGCCAACATTGCGGACAGTCATCTTGTTCCGGTCAGCGTTATTGATGATCTTGATCAAGAACGCGATGAGATACTTGAGTAGCGCGCCATTGGCCAGAGGAAGACGCTTCACAAGCTCATGAAGCGTTGCAATCTTCTCCTGCTGCGTGTTCATCTCGGTCACGGCCACGAACTCCAGGTGAAGGTCTCTTGTCAAGATACTTGTTGGCAGCTCCCGCAAATAGGCCTTTAGCATAGACGCGACCGCATGAATGTCGTGATACTGTTCTTCTTCGACCAGATTGATGTCTCCTTCTGTATCAAAGCGCTCCTTGAGCTGCTTGATAACCACATTAGAACCGCTCAGGCGGAAGATGCCCTCTTCTGTGACTGCTCCCCTTGCGTCCAGGTACTGGATGCAGCGGTAAATCACAGCTGGTAGCGGCACTCTGACGTCGCGAGGTGAGCAGTATCTTACGGCCTCGGACAGGGGAGCGCCGAACGTCCGGCGGATTGGACCAGAGTAAGCCGCAGGAGGCCCAGACGCGCTTCCAGTATCATTGAACAGCGAATCTGTCCCCTCGCTCGATGACCGCTGCTTCGGGCCGAAGCCGAAGAAGCTCCGTTTCTTGACTTTCTTTTCGTCCGTTCCAGGAGGAACCATGTGGTTCATCTTGTTCTGCCACATTGTCGAATCAGGAACCCACTGGGGATCTCGAGGCGCCGAGATCGAGTACGATGGCTGTGAGGACATTGTCACCACAGGCGGAGTGTCCGTATATTCAGTTGAAGGTTTATCGCCTTGCTTGGTCGTGTCGTAGCTGAGCCCAATGAGCATATCTTCACTTTCCTTCGCCGGTGGTTGTTGAGAGCGTCCCTGCCCGTTCCCCTTTCTCTTGGCGCTTGCTCCTTTGCCGTGTCCGGAACTCGAGCCAATGCGTTCTGATGACTTGTTCTCATCCTCTGCAGGATCCTTGTAGCTGGTCCACGGAAGCAAGACGCTGACCCACAAGTCACGTTCCTTGTCGCTCTCGGCACACAGAACGTGCTTCGTCATGGCAGTGGGGTCCTTCTTTTTTGGTTCCAGGATCAAGAACGCATGGCGGTACTGGTTATCAGCCTCGTCATTGATGCCAGTCGGCGAGCTCGGATCGTTCTGAGGGTGAGACTGTCGGCCTATTTGGGCGCCCTGAAGCTTGATGGTTCCCAGGTGAGCTCCTCCGGGCGTCTCGAAATACTTCAACACAGGTCCTTCGACGACGAAGAACCTGGCTTTCCAGCCACCGAAATTTTTGCCTCGCTTGGTCAAATAACCATTCTTATATTGCCGCCCGCCAGGTCCAAGCTTCGTTCCTCCTTCCTCGTCTTGGCCTGTGGCAGATCCCATTTCGTCGGCATTAGGGGGCAGCACATTCATCGACAAGTACCTGCACAGTTCGATGGCCGAGTTTGTGTCGAGTGGAGTATTGAGAACCTCGTCAAGATACTGATCGAGCGCTCGTCGGCGCGCATCCAACTTTGCGGGGGCATGGCCGCTGAACAGAGACCGATCTGGAGCCCTCGCAGTAAAGTCAGTGCACTGCTTCAGTCTTGCGTCCAATTTGGCCAGAGACATTGAATCTTTCTCCACTCGCCACAGCTCTCCACCATCTGTCCTGGATAGGATCGCGAGCGTGAATACGGGGTCCTCCTCCAATTGTGTCAATGATATCAGGCTCGCGCGTGACGGCTTCATCCGCGAGGATGCCACTCTGACGATGACTGCAAGCAAAGCATTCGGCGTGATCAACAGATCCGGGTACTCTTCGGTCATGAAGCCTTTGTAAATCTTGGTTCGTTCCGTCTCACTCTCCCGGCTTGATGTCGGGGTTCCGACAGTCTCGGGTTCAGGAAGTTTCTTCTTGGTAATATTGAGGGGCTGAGGGGATTTGAGGACGAGAGCTTCTTGCGGCGGTGGCGTTTGAAGAGGCGTGTTCGGAGGCAATGGTATTGGTTGCCGAGGTGCACGAGGCGACATTGTTGCAGGAGAAACACCGCTCTCTCGAGCTGAAAGCGGCGGTGAGTTTGGCCCTGACCCCAACCCGAGCGGCCGAGGGCTCGCGGGCAGGCCTGGACTCATCAGCAGTGAGCTTGCGTCCATTGTATCGCCATTCAAAACGCCGACCAGGGATCCGAGGGATTCCGGAGCGTTAGGCCTGTTCAAAGACGTGGGCGAAGGCACTGGCGACTGTGTCGTGATATGAAGCTCTGGCAGTGCTTCTTTCGGCGTGCCTTTCCCACTGCTGCTTGTCTTGCTCTTTTTCGATAGACTCCGCGCTTCAACCTCCTTGGACGCCAAGAACTCACGAATTTGGTCGTCTTCTTGTCGCGTTCTACGGCGGCCCCGCTTCGCCCTAGCGGTGTCGTCGAGTTCAAGCAGCTCGGTCGAATCCAAGTCGCTGTCGTCGAGCTCGTCGGTCGGTGCTGGACTCGCCTTGGCATCCGTCAATTGCAATGGTGCTGGCGCAGATTTCCTCGGCGGCGGTACTGGTGGAGCTGGAAAGTTCGAGAACGCGTCCTCATCGGCGGCTGAGAGATACGTCTCGGAATTTTCTGCTCGCTGAGACGGAGTAGGGAGGACGCCTTGTGGAGCTTGTAGCTGGGTCTGCAAAGTGATTCCCGGCGGTACAGGAGTGTTGAGCGGCAGGTCGTACGACGAGTCGGCCTCTCTTCTCGTTGACTCGGCCTCTCTTCCCTCGGCCTCGTGATCGAAGCGATCGAGTGCGTGTTGGCTTGCCTCTGGCATGGCATGAGAGGGATCCAACATTTCGTGAACCGCGGAAGAAGGTCCAGTGCCGCCTTCGTCCGCGGGAGGGGTGATTGGATACGGTGCCAGAGCAACATCGACCGGCGAGGGTCTGTCGGATCCGACACTGGGCGATGCAGGTATATCCAATGCAGGCCTTTTCCTCTCCGGGGCCACAGGCACGATTTCCCTAGCGCTCGGGCTCGAATCATCCTCCGAAGCATTAGTGAGGCCTGGCGAAGAGGCTGGTGGGTTTGCCTGTAGTGCCATGAACTCTTTGAGTTTCTTTCTGTATTTTTCTTTCTCTTTCAGAGACCGTTCCAAATCCTTGTTCAGACCTAGGATCATGGCCCTCTGCTTATCCACCAATCGCCAAAGCTGCGAGTTTTGCTGTGACTGCGAGTTCTTCTCCTTCAACAGGTACTGTATCACAGCCTCGGGGGACCCAGCAGCCTTGACTAGCTTGGCGACGTCGGCGGGACTGGAGGAGACATCCTGGGCATTCTTTGGCCCCGAGGACACTGCCGACATGGCAGAGATGGCAGAATCAATGGACGAATTCCGTGGAGTGCCTTTGACAGTCTCCATCCTCGACGACCCAGGCATGGCCTGGGAAGTTGCGCTGGTCGAGATTCCAGGTCTATTCACGGGATCGGACACGCTTCTGCTTTCATTCGGAATGCGGAGTGACAGGTAACTAGGTGATGAATTAATCTCGCGTTTCAAATAAAAACGGCGTGGCTGCCGACTCGCCGAAGCGTTTGGATGTGGCAGTATTTGTGGTCTCACGAACCCAATTGCTTTTTTGTCTTCAGGTGTCGCAGTACCAGAAGAATCGCTGTTGTAGTACGAGTGTTCGGCGGCGATGTTATCCTTCGCGTGCTGTCGAGAGAAGTGCGATGCTTGCTCGGAGGCGAGAGTTGACGGGTTGGGACTGGTCGGGGGAGAGATCGCCGTGGTATTATGAAGCGGGCTGGGCGCAGGTTTCCGGAATCTGGAACAAGAGCGGAATGTGGATCAGTATGAAGCACTTTGAGTAGCTCTGAGCCCGGCAGTCCACCAGATTGGTCTGAGATGTCCAGCGGTGGCTATTCAATTGCACGGCGAAAAGGCAGTGGCAAAGAAGAGGAGACTCTTTCCGCTCCTTGGAAAACGAAGAAAGGGTTCTGCACGCCCAATGAATAGTAACACAGGACCGAGTCGTGCCGTTTGGGAAGATCGATCTAGAGGAAAAGCCCGTAGCGCTGCAGCGGAAGCCGGGGCCTCTGTGGAGAGTGCATGCAAGTTTGCCGGCGTGGGGTCACAGGACACTAGACACGGCAGCGGACAAAACAAGGGCAGTTCTCTTACCTGGCACCAGTGCTCGAGAGAGGACTAGTGGGCGAGGAGCCGAGCGAACCCGGGCCTGACGCGGAGACACCCACGGGAAGTATGGTGATAGGACTGGGGATGTGCGCAGGGCGAGACGAGTGGTGAGGGCGATCACTAGAAGCAATGGCGGGCGTGGCTATAGTCGGGCTGTCCTGACTAGGGCTGTCACACTGGTATTCGAGACTGAAGGGTGAGATGGGAGTATGGGGGAGCGCATCTGGGCGATGGTAGTCGGAGACGGCTACCCGTCGAGAATGGGACTGAGGCTGAGACTGGGCAACTGCAGTATCGGCAGCGGCGCCTGAGGCAGAAGAGCCAGGGTGAGGCCGGGAGTAGTGGACATTTGAAGGGTACTCCCTATTCTGGTGCGCAAGCTGCGACATGGTCCGCTATGCGACACAGAGCCCGCAAGTCGAAGGCGCTGAGAAACGACGAGGGGGTGTGTGGTGGCCCTGGAGAGACGAGGTAGCGGCCGGGACCAGGGCAGTCAAGGGGCCGGTAAACAAGTCTGCGACGGGAGTGGACGAGGGCCTCGAGACTCAAGACTCCAGACTCGAGCGGGCGATGAGATGCGCAGTCTAGACCTGGGTCCAGATCCAAGTCCAGCATGAGCAAATACTGCCAGCACCAGGCCGACGGAGCCGTCGAGTCGCTGGCGAGTCGAACCGTAACCTAGTCGAGTTCTCGACCTCCAGCCCTGGGTTGGGACGGGCGGATCTGTAACAAGCCCCCGGCGTGAACGGAGAGGGTCTGAGCTCCCTCTTCCGCGAGCGGTCGCGCTCGTGCCCGTTCAACGAGGGCACAACTCGAAGTCGCTGCTGAATGCGCTAATGTGGACGTGTTTCGAGAGGTGCTTGGGTGACCCTGACTCCAACGTGTCGACTCCAATCATCGAGGGTTCGAACTCCAATCGAAAGCGCAGACGTGGTGTGCCCGAGTGGCGGTTCGTTTGGCGGGCAGGATCTCGTCTGATTTGTCCGCGTCTGTGTGGAATGATGCACAGAAAAAGAAGCGAGGCGCCTATCAAGATTCAAGGGCGATAAAAGCTTCCGCTATCCAAGATGAACGTGACAAGGCTGACGGCAGGCGATTAGGCCTCATTGGCGAGGTAAAGACTGGAGGAGGGGGAAGGGAGGGGGAAGGGAATTAGCGAATTAACAAAATCAAAAAGAAGCAACGTCGATCCGAGATTCCACGTCCAGATCAGATCGATGCTGATGCTGTTGTGCAATGATACACAGACAGATCACGGAGACGAGGGTAAGGGGACGTGAGCAGGAGGAGATGGGAACGCTCAAGGGGGTGGGAATGGAATGAAAGATTGACCCGAGGCCCAGTGCTCAGTAACAGTAAGTCCCAGAGACATGGAAATGACGGTCGATCAGGGTTTTTTCTTGGACTGGCTGTCGCTCTTGGAGGGCGGGGGGAGGCAAGGTCAGGTAGGGCAAGGTAAGGTAATGTAATAAGGTGGGGGGAACATCACATTGGAGCTGGAGGGAAAGGAAGGAGGAGCGAGGAGCAGGCGCAAAATGCAGGAACAGGAACGGGAACAACGCATCGAATGGAACCACAGCAGAAATCATTCATCTCCGAGCCTGCAAATGCCGCCACTGCAACTGTGCTCTGCAACGGCAACTGCAACTGCAGCTGCAACCACAACTGACAGACTGGGACTTGCCCGTTGAACTGATGACTGCACACTGAGCAATTGTCGGGGTCCAGTTCTCGGCACGCTCCTGCCTCGTCAGTCATTCAGTCGTTGGGGGCCGTCAAACAAGCTCGACCACGAGACCTGGATAGGCCTGATAGATCGGATCGTAGGGCACCTGCTATGGTAGTACAAAGTACACCTTGGCCCAGGCGGGCTTGAGAGGTTCGTCGTTCATCCAGGCTTATCCATATCACGGCAAGCGCCCGCATCGCTTTCAAGGTATCCCGTGTCTGGACATGCACTTTGGTCCTGGACTTTATCTTCTACTTCTATTTGTGTCCCTCTGGTGCACTACCTCGACCGGCGGGCTGCGCTTCACCGCATGGCCAGACTTGAGGAATGCAATATCCCTGACAACTGACTTGGTCCAGGCCAAGTTGCCGTAGGTATCTTGTACCTACTTTTAGACTGCAGGCTTTTCTTGTCTTAGAATGCTGATTTCCTCCACAACAGGATCTACTTGGTACCTGAGTATCATCGGATCGTGGAGGGCATAATTTCCCATCCTGCCTATCGAACACGAGATGTGCATCCTGCCAGCCTGTCAAATGCGTGCGTGACGCTGAAAGCAGAGATGAAGGGCCCCACCTCGCCAGGTCCCTCGCCACGCCCCTTCTCCCCGCTTGATTGCCGTTGCATCTGGTCACTGCGGTACCTAAGCTAGTCAATCGATGCGAATGAATTGGTTCAAAAGTACCCAAGTACCGTACCCACATGCGGGCAAGTGCCAGGAGCACCTGTCCCGATGTCGAAGGAACCCTGCAGTGATCACCCAAAGGGGCCGCCCCGCTCGTAAAGGACCAGCTGTGAAAGGTTCAGGGCCTCTCCTTCTACATGTATGTTTGTACCGCGTCGAGCCCTGCTCCTCCTCTGCTCTCTCGACGACCTCCTCCGCCTCCTCCTCCTACAAGTACTCGCTCTCCGTTGGCCGACCTGCCAGTTTGACCTCCCAGCCCGCGTCGCGCTTGCGCCAACCCGAACAAAGGCTTCATCTGGCCAAGGCCCAGCACCAAATGAAAGTCCCTTTTTATTTCTGGCACCCGGCACGGTATCATTTGTCTTCTATTGGTGCATGGGGTTTCCCAAGACTCAACGCGGATGATCATCATCAGTCGCACCCAGTCAAGGGTTTCAGCGTGTGGTCAGTACCATAAAAGAATTGCGGAGATGCCTGGTCTCCCTCACTTTCTTATCGTACGAGACGAGGACGCGGCCCAACTCTCCGAATCAAAAAAGTGATGAGTCGTCCAGTCCAAGGTCCGTCAAATTGCTTCGGGGAATTTCCAAATTTTCCCACGAACGCTGTGTGGGGTCCCCTGAGCCATGATTAGCCTAAGCCCACTCTTTCGACACATACCCGTAGCAATTCTGTTTATTAGCACGCTGGCACGTCTCTCCGACAGCGTTCAAACGCGGTTCGACCCGGGTGCTGCGCGGCGCGGTGGCCTCCCGCGACTGCATTTCAGCCCGCGAACCCGCACCAGACTGGGTACTGTGTATTCTCACATAGGCACTGTCCCCGGGTACTGCCATCTGCACAGCACTGGCAAGTCAGATAGGTACCACTTGTTGGCGCAATCTTTGGTCGATGGTCGCCCCTCCAGATAGCCCTCTTGTCGGGACCATCATCTTGATCAATTTGTTCCCCGAGGTGACCTCCCTACAAAGTACACAGGTGTTCTTGCTCACACCCATTTCGTCGTCGATTTCAAAACCACACACGCACCCGCACGCAGACACACATATATCAGCCACGCGAATATATGAGACCCACGCCAGGATCATCAGTGAGCTCACGTCAGATCTCCAGACTGATTGGTGACATGCAGCACGAGCACGAGCACGAGCACGGAGCACGGAGCACGTCCACTAAAGGCAATGGCGCTCAAAAACCCAGTGCTGGTCGTCCACGGACCAATCTGATGGAGACGGCCTCGGCGAGCTTTGAATGCCCCAAATGCTGCCGCTTACCTCAGCCTTTGGACTCCTCTCCTACACACAGCGACGACCTCCTTCCTCACTGGTATCGCAGACTGGCAGGCTGGACGCAGTGCTCTGCTGCAGCGGGACTGGCCCCCTCACCGCCCCAGACCGGATTCGGATCCGAACGCATCATGCAGGAGACGGTCGTAGCCGAGAGCTTGAACTCTCTAGCTGCAGGTACAGTCGGCCATATCCAACCCCTCGAACGCCGTCGAGCACTGGCACTATGTTATCTCGAACCCCTCCGTCTACGGTCCGTCTACAATATCAAATGCCCAATGCGTTCCGGCACCTCCCGATTTTTCTCACCTCAGAGTCTGGTCTGGTCTCGCAGGTTGTCGTGCCGCCCACAGAACGACGCGACCGAGGCCTGCGTGGCTCTGATATTGCACAGCGGCGCGCCACTATCCCGAGTGTCGTTGTCAGACAGTCCCATGCACGGTACTATGCGTGTCTGTGCTTTGGTAGACGCCAGCAGTAAAGCGCCCGATACAACGGCTCGGCGCGCCAATGGTGATGGGCTGGGATGGTGAGGGGGGAATACCCCTGATCACCGACCCAAGCCAGCTTCCCCAAGCGGCATGAGGTACTGCAGCTTTGGGTCCCTTGAAACAGCTTCGTTCATCTTCCAGAACCCTGAAGGACGGTTGACGATGAAGATCTTGGACTGCAAAGCCACCCGAGATTGGACTGCATGCGGCGGCACGGGCATCTGCACCGGGCTGAAAGTCTGGGGTGGAGGATCGCCAGCTGCAATGTCAAAAGACAACATCGAACTGGTCGGAACTCCTGAGGGCCTCGGAGCCAGCCACTGCCAGCGTCATCCCTGCCAGACCTTGATTACACAGTAGCCTCCCCGTCAAATCACCTACGAGCCATCACGAACTGGCCGTCATCATCTGCCAGCCCAAGTCACAGACCTTTCCTATCATGGCTAGAGATTCTCATCCGAACCGCCCGACACGCAACGCTGCCAGCAGCTGCCAGCCCATCTATGAGACTACAAATAACTGCACGCGAAGCGTTGCGACTTTGCAATGAGCAGGCAAATTGCACATGCAACTCTGGATCATCAAGAATCAAGATGATGGACTGCCGCCGGTCAAGCGGAGGGACTCGGAAAAGACGTGGAAGTTCCGCTTCGCCTGCCATCCGGCGGACCCTCTTGAAAACACCGAGGCCCATTGTTCCCGGCTAAAGCCTGAAGTCTGGGAAAGGCAACCTAAATCTAGGCTTGCCCCGGATGGTGAGCTCCGGCCGATAACGCTGCTGGTCCGAGTCGACTCTCCGAAGTCACGGGTGTGTCGTCGGTCACCCAAGCATCAAGTATGCAGGCTCACCGAGCTCACCGAGCAACTGTGCTGCAACGCTACAACAGAGCGCTCCACAGCATGGAAGACTCGCAAAGTGTGGTGCGGCACCTGGTCGCCACGGCTAACGCACCCACTCATTTACGCGGATGCCAAAACCACGGCCGAGCAAGTAGACTCTTGCCCTCCACCTCGGTGTGATGCCACAGCCTACCACCAGCCAATAAGCTACTCGTACCGTCGTCCTCCATTCTAGCTTCGATATTCTACGCGACGGCGGTGTGACGGCAGATGGTTCGTCGCAGGCCACTATCGCCCCTTTCCCTTTTGCACCCAGTAATGTCTTTGAAAGCTACCACGCGCCGCGTCGACACCTGGAAACACAGACCACTATATCAACTCCACTGAACTTGTGTGCGGCCCAGGCTGGCTGAGCGCGAGTAAATTATGCATCGCCTCATGCCGAACATTGGGATTATGAGGCTGGGGCTGATCACTCGCTCATCTTCAGCTAAAGCCTGACTGTGCCACTCAGGCCTCGCCTCGTCTACGTCAAAGTCGTCCTACGCGCCCCGTGGAATCGTGCTGTAGTGGCCCAGACATCCGAATGTCACAACTTGCATACGATACATGGACGATTCGATGACGAGGCCGCGGATTACTCGGGCCACGCACGACGGCTCGACTCCTGTGTGCCTCTTCATCTTGAGTCAATGCAGAGCGCGCCGGGTGAACTTCGGACCCTGCTCACCATGGGACTGACAAAGCCAACAGCGTTATACTCAGTCTCGAGACCACGACGGTCTCTGTAGTTTGGTATCTGGGTATCTGGTTTTTGCGTTTGGGTTTGGTTTTGGTTTTCTGGCCCGGTAACACTTCCCTAAATCTCCTCGCTTGCGTCGAGTCTGGGTTCGCAACTTTGCAAATCCTATTTTTGTCAGTTGATGCTGAGGCCGGACGAGCGATGCCCTACAAGTTTCGAGTGCATCGAATGAGACGAAACCTTCCTGCTTGCCTGACCCGGAATTTCAAGTCCAATCAGGGGCCCCTGTTCACTTCCCGTACGGGTCGTCAGCGCCAAGGCAGCGGTTCTTGCACGGGTGTGTCTTGACGCGAGTGCCGCGCAGGTTCTTAAAGTTCTCTAATCAAAAACACCAAAACAGGCAGTGTCGAGGCTTGCCATGCCCGTCGACGCCATCACTCGTGATCACCGCCTGATGTGGCCAATGCTTCTCTTGCTTGATCTCTTTTGGGGTTCTAATTTTGTTGTTCTTCTGCCACGTCGTTCGAGGTTGTGGAGCATTCTGCTTCAGACTGCGGGTTCCTGTTTAAGGAAGCCTGCTATCATGTGTCGCTGTCGATCCACCGCCTGTTCGTCCTGCCAAGTGGCACTGGATGCGTGACAGCCCCGTGTCGAGCAACTTCCCATGGCCTGCCAGGTCCTTGTGGCATGTCGGCTCTCTGGTCTTGACGAGCTGCGGTTTTTTCAACGTCGTATTTGGATTGAAGCCCAGGATAATTGTCGTGTTCATCAGGAAAAGCACACTGGGGCGGTGCCTTTGTTAATTACAGCAGCCGGACGCTTTCGGCCGGAAGACCACAGCACAGGCTCAAGTGGACCATTGGGAGCGAGCAATGGAATCGATCTCATGCATTCCAATGAGAAGTCCCTAATAGCATCTGGCTCGGACATCCCGAAACTGGGAAGGCCAGATATACGATGTTTGTGGCTCCCGGAAAGCTTCGAGTCATTGCCAATGTGGAAATTGTTTCGACCCAGCCCCCCCCCCCCCCCAACCTCTCTCTCTGCTTTGCAGACGCGGGTGCCTGTGCGATCTTACGGACAGATACGCCGCCTAAGGAGATGAACCTCACTTTCCGACGACGGTCACGACGATTGATTGGCACATGGAACAAGGGACCAACCAGCTCCCGAGAGAAATGCACAAAGGCATTACAGACGCGCGCACACTGGTGTTCTCAGCCTTCCGGACCAGGGAAGGCCCCAGGACGCTGGACCAGAAGCCAGGAGACCAGGAGGATCGACGGACCCTATGCAGTCACGATCTCAACGAAATTCTTGGACAGGCTTGAACATGATTCCCTGCCGTGGAAACAGCCTGTGCTTTCACTAGTGCCCTAGTCGCCAACTTCAATGTCGATCATGGGAAATGGCAGGTGGGAAACAACAAGTCAGGGCAGGGGCCGTGGCGATCATCGTGGAGAGACAGATGGGCTATGCCCGATGAAGACTGGCTGACTCCGAGCCGTCGGACAAGACGTCTGATGATCGCGGCAGGTGCGTGTCGCAGGTCCGGATCTACCCTCTACCGCGGTGTGACGCCGGACAGACCTCGTCGTGCAGCATGCTGTTGACGGCATGACGTGAGCTCCCCTGAGGCTGATATTTGTCAGGACGTTTGAATTCGAGGAACCGCATTCCCGCTGCCGAAGGTCCTTGCCACCGGCTGGCCCGTCTATCCGCGTTCGTTTATGGTTAGGCGACCGTGGTTTGAATGTTCCATCTCATTGCATCAAAAGGTTGTCTGCCCCATGTGATGCTGTAGCCCAGCCCCCGAGACGCGGGACCAAGATCCCAGGGCTCAGCTGACCTTCGTCCCAGCTATATTGTACCTATAAATACACAAAAGCGGTACGGATGTTTGCTTGATTCCACAGTGACGTTCTCGTTGAAGCCGCGTAAGGCTTGTTGTATCTGTGCTTGGCGTGCTCAGCTCCCGCGGTATACTGGCTATCGTCGTCGACTTGGCTTCTCTTGGCCCTGGTTGCGTCAGTCAAGGCCAAGACGGCAGATCCCACAAGCTCTGGCGCAAGGCCGCATGCCATGCGACCGTAGCGAACGCAAATCGACCTCTCGACCAACTGTTCGTTGAGTTCGTCGTCCGGCCCCGTCCGGGCATGACCCAAAACATAGCGGGAGCGGTGGGCGATCTGCAATACGCTCCGGCGGTGAGGGGTTACAGAAATCCGAAACGAGTTTACTTAAGCCGGAGACGACGTGCATAAGTCAGCGATGGCTATGGCGGTTTGAGACCATGTTTCAGAGTCGGGCGGGTTGCAGTGCGTGAGCGGGCTGTAGTCGACTTTCGAGCCTGTCGTGTGAGTGGTCTGTGCTTGAACCGCCCGCTCCTTGCTGACTGGATGGATGGATGATGGCATCTGGGGTTCGATGGCACGGCGCAGGCAAGCTGACTAGACTATCGTCCCAAAACCCCGGGTTCTTTTTTGTCAATGCCCAGGGTTTGTTTCTGGTTCGGCCACCCGCCATTGTTTATCTCGTGTGCATGCATGAATGAACTAAAGTATGGCGGCTGCGGTTCCTCGAAACCGGACTGGCAGGCTGGGAGTTTCTTCTCCTTCCACTTTTTGTCATTGACTGCCCTCCCGCGAAGACAGAAGAGCACGTGGCCGGGAAATCCCCAGGATCGTCCCCGGGGTGAGCCATGGCGGACTACTCCCGTCCGAGGTCGGGAAGTCATGCCCCCAACGACACAAAGACTCCGGAGGGCCGTGATGGCGACGGTCTCGTTTCAGACATCGCAATCGTGCCGTCACGCCAGCGACGGCATCTAAAAGACCCGCGCGGCTGCCTCTGCGCATGTCGCGAACCAACGAGATCAGTTGAGTGGCGAGTTGCCAATGTCGACATCCGGCCCCGGTGGGTGTGATGGGACGGGATCATTGTGTGGGGCGTGTGTGGTGGCGATGACGATATTGGTCGCGCGCGGCGTTCGGCCCGGCGGAGGGAGGGAGGGAGGAGTGAGCTGCCGCGGAGGTCTTCGCAGGCCTGATGACTGTGTCCACACGAGGCTGATGGGGAGTCTCAGCCTGCTCCGTGGGCTCCAGCGCTCCTTCGTCCTGTCGCTCGTCTGGGTCCTAGGGCCGCAAGGGCCGCAAGGGCGTGCGTGAAGGTAAAGGCGCCCCAGAGAGGTCGTCGCACCCTCACTACGCGGCGAGGCCCTCGAGTCCCTGTGGAAGACGGACAAGCTTGCGCGCACAAGACACGACGCGGTGCCGAGCAGGAAGCGGACAAGATTCTCGAACGCCGTTCGAGTGACTGCAGCTCCTCGTGAGGTCCAAATATTCAGGCAAGTGCCATAGGCGTCTGGTCTGAGAGCTTGTTGGCATCAGCTCGATACCGGTGGACCCCCCGCCCCCCCCCCACATGGCTCGCAAGCAGTCTTTGTGCCAGAGTCATTGGATTCACTCATCTCGGGGGTTGAGGCCGAGTACCACGTCTCGAGGGCATTCAAGAGGATTTTCATCGGTTCGACGAAGGCCGATCGATATACCCGTTTAGGTGGACGGGCCCCAGCTTCCTATCTAATCTCCTGCTAAAGACGAGGATCCTCCTCAACTCCTTCAGTGAAGCCCGCGATCAAGTCAAGTGACACATCGCCCGTGAGAAGAAGTGAATGGGACGATGACCGCGCCCTCCACCATATAAGTTATCGGTGCGACGATATGCTCAAGGTGGGAGTAAAAAGGAAACCGGCCAAGGACGTCGAGCACGTTCCCAGGTGTAGCAGGGAGGTTGCGGCACAGAACTCCCATTCGACACGCTCGCCGGTGGGCACTGTGATACAGCCTTTGCTTCCTGGAAATGGACTAGGTCTCAACTCGAGCCAAGTTTGTAAAGTCGATCGCTTTGGATGGCTACGCCATTCAGTCCCGACTTTTGGGTTGTTGAGAGGTTGGGGGATTCTGTTCTTTATGAGTCGAGTGAGCCAACCTGTGGCCCCGGGGCTCGGCAGTCGAAGGGACTGCCACCCTCTCCCTCTCAGAGCTGGGGATAGGAGATTGAGAACCCGGGACGGTTTGCAGGATCTGATGAGGGTTGGTTCTCGTGCAAACTTTGAGTGCTTCCGGTTGGCAGTCGTCTGATGAGGGCTCAGTCTCGAGGAGAAATGCCCATCGCGTGGCGGTTCTCCAGAGGATCGTCGATATATTGTCAATGAGTCACACTCCAGAAGACACTGGGGTAAGAACCTCGAGACACTCCCAAGGTTTCTATTGCTTCACGCTGGAGTCTATCATTCTCTCCCCTCCTTCTGCTCCTCTTTTCAGCCCGACCTCATTCAACCAGCAATAGTTGACATCGAAGATTATGTTGCTATTCAAAGGCTTATCCAGGGCCTGTTGATCCCCTGGCCTGTACTCAACGGCAACAAGCTAACCAGCTGTGTCCAGGTCGGAGATGCACAAATCATTGCCGCGCACACCATCACAAACGGTCACGCGAGTGTCCTGTAGTCTAGCCGCAGCTGGTGAGAGTGTCGGTCATTACCTTAGTATTCGGCCGAGGAAAAGCGGGTATGTATAAGAAGAGGGGAACGGTGACAAGGGAAAGGCGAAATGACCACAGACTACTTCGGTATGGGATCTCAAGCGGGGATGATATCGGCCACCCGGGTACTGAAGTTGGCCTTACAAAATAATCCGAAATTTAATTCATGGCCATTCTGCTCTCTCTACACAACCGCATTTGTGAGGGTAGGCAGTTCTGATCGCAGGCGTTATGCACGATCCTTCGATGCTCATCTCGGTCACGGCCTTGATCGGCCCGGCTGCATCTTGGATGGTCCCGCGCTCGGCATCACTGTCCCCCGTGTCTTCATGGTCTAACAGCACCCAGGACATGTTCTCACAAGGCATGACATTCCTGGACTCCTTCTATGATAAGGGTGCTGGTTACCTATACGATCTGTCGTCCGCCACCGGCCTCCGCCATGAGTCCAGGCAGACCGTCTTTTATGCTCTGGGTCTTTTGGCTCGCAATCGGGGTCAAGATGCGGACGAGGCCGCCAAAATACTGAATAACATCGTTGCTGGTCAGATCACCGACCCAGAAAGCGGAGCGTATTTCAACACCACGCCCCTGTGCCTCATTTGAACTCGGGACTAATGCGAGTGTTCAGATACGGAGACTATCAGATCTACCCGGAGCAGCCCAGCTTCGGCCCTGAGTATCCGGCCGAAGCTTTTGGGGACTACTATGGAATCTCGCATTCCATCATGGGCAATGCGCTGGTCGTCGCGCTCGAGGAATTCCCACACTTGCTTTCGGGGGAGTTGGCCGGCACTCTCAAGTCCTCGCTAGAGCTGAACCTGAAGAGCAACTTCACGCCTACGCAGGCCGCGTCCAGCACCGCTTACTCGCTCACGACATCGTTCCTTGCACTCTGGGGAGGCAAGAATCTCAACTTCACTGGCTCTGGCATCAACGCCACCGCTCAGGGTGCCGCGCTGGCCAAGCAAGTTATTGAAAAGTTCGACAAGTACGGAACCATCCCCGAGTACAACGCAGCCCCATATTTGACCTTCACCTTCTGGCCCCTGGCAATGTCGGCCAGGTACCTTGGCAACGACACGGAGCTGGGCCGCCGTGCGCCCGACCTAATCGCCGGCATTTGGACCAGTCTTGGCATGTGGTATCACGCTGGTCTCAAGAACCTGGCGGCGCCCATCTCCAGAGGCTTCGGCTATGATCTGACCAGGTACATGCACAGCTTCGGCCTCTACCTGTGGGACATGGCGGGGCATGAGTCCTCGCCCTACTACCAGCTCGGACCCATCAATCCGGTCCCGCGCGTCACCGACTTTGCCAACTCGATGATGACAGCCATTTACTCGAGCACTCTGAGGGCCCATGTCCCTGCAGGCGTGCTTGAGGGGATGAAGCAGTTCTCCGGAGAGAGGCTCATCAACGCGACTGCCTTTGTCACCGGGAAAGACCTCGCGGCGCAGAACCTGACGGCTTGGCTCTCGGACAACATCACCATCGGTGCCGTGAGCTTCAGGCAGACGTCGGCCGGAGGTCCGTACACGGAGTCCATCTACATCCCCGGGGCCGTCCACTGGCACACGGGCGGGGTCGACAACGAGGTCGGATACATCAGCGTCTATCCGGGTGACGCAGATATGCGCATCGTCGCCTCACCGAACACGCTCAACGTCTCGTTGCCCAACGCGACAGCGACTAGCACTATCCAGTTCCAGGTCGTAGCCTTCGCAGACGGCCATACCTTCGGCTCATGGAACGACACGACTGGCTTGGTGGTTCGCACCAGCGGCACTGTCGATATGGACTTCACCGTTGGCTTCGCAGGGTCTCTTGGAGGCACAGGCGGCTCGTCGATCCAAGAGTTTGAGTTTTGGAACGTGACGTACTCGATGCCCGCTGATTTCTTGGCTGGAGATGTTGCTTGGGTTGCGCTTGAGGTCTCTGTCGATTTAAAATAGGCCTCCGTTACAACAAATTAGACACGAGATGAGTATCACTTGCGCCGCTACAGTACTTTCGAGGGTAAGTGTTGAATGCAGTCCTTCTCGATCGCTCACCAAGACTGGACTTTTCTCCATTAAGATACAAAAGCTATTGAACTTCACCCCAGGATGCTTGTCACCTGGGCAAGTTGTCTTCGACAGATTGTCCTAGATTTGAACTGGTTGTCTGTTGACGAGCATAGAATACGCAGGTGTTTGTGATGTTGCACGTAGAACGACCACTCTCGCAAACTCCGGGACTCAAACTGTGTGCAGCTTGAAAAGTATTTGAGAACAACATATGCATTCGACGCCTCTTTCACGACGTCAAAAGGATAGCAGACCTCCTACTTCTTAACAGACCAGGGTGCTATGATGGACGACATTCGCTCACTGTGAATGCGTCTTGTAACTCCCTCAAGTATTAGGTGTCCACTACCGTGCAGTGGTGGGTCGCACCAAGGCCCCTTCTGTGTGCTTTCGTGAGACAGTCTCCTCCATCTGAAAGCTCTAATCACTCATTCTCCTATCCGATGAGCTCACTACCACATCCGTTCTTTTCATGATGCCATTCTGCGATGTAACGAAAATCCGCTCAGTGCTTCCGTCGCTTTGGTTCCCACTGATTACAACATCTCTGTCAAGCGAGGTATTGTCAGGTCCCCTCAATGCTCTCTGGAACGTATTCATCTCGTACGCCGAAGTTCTGTTTGCGTTCGCCGGCGTGGACTTCGCCGACTTCACTTCACCATAATATCCACCCACCCGCGACTTATCCGAAAAGTATCGTATCAGCGGGGCTAGTGTTGGGATACACGTTGTCACGATCGCGAGGTTGCTCTCGATGATGGACCAGGTGATGGGGTTTGCCGAGTCGAGCAGGTTGGCGAGCTGGCTGAGGTAGCTGAAGCGAATGACCTGCACGACCGTGATGAACAAGCCGAGACCAAAGAGGCCAAGAAGCACAATCTTCTTACGCGTTTTAATGTTGGTTCTGAGGAGCGTGGGAAACGGAAGCAGCAAGCTATCTCAAGGTCAGCACGTCTCAAACTCGCTCCTGTTGCAGGAACTTGTGCCACATACATGAGCACATCAAATGTAATGGTCAGGGCGGAGAACGCTGTGTAGAATGCAAGTCCTAGACATGACCCCGTGGTGATACTAGTGTCCCAGAATTTTGATACCTAGTGTTGTCAGTGAATTCACGTCCAGTCTGCCGGTTTTTGGCAGTGCTTACAGGTGTGCAAGCGAAGAGGAAGCACATAAGGAATGCTATGTGTGCCATGGTGACGGCTACCGCTAGCACAATCGTCGCGATTCTCCATCCTCCAAACTGTATAAACCGTAGATAGGACAACAGGAGGCTGGTTTTGAACCCAAAAAGGCAAAGGACGTAACTGAAGCACGGTGTGTCAGCTGGAAGTGGTATGCTTCGACAAGTACCATTCATAACGTACAACGGCGATCCGATATATTCGACCTGGTCAAACCTATGTCAGCCTGGACGATTACGATTTTCTAATAACGGCCATGCCGATGGAGACAAAGACAACTTACCAGCAGAAACGTCCGTACGTTCTCAAGAGGAAGGTCGTTCAGTTCCAATACTCCAAGGCCGTATCTTGTCTCTGCCCAGACGTCAATTGTGTGTAGAGACACCAAATGCTGCAGATGAGTTCAACCCACGAATGATCGTAGATACCGTATAACCACAGCTGCCAACCTGTGTGTACAGACTGATGATTAATCTCTTCGTCCCGTCTACACGTGCCAAGAACTATCTTACCCAGCTGAGGAGCAGACAGCAGTCATCTAAAGAGTGTGAGAAATGCTGAAATGGCTTCCAGGGAACACAGAGACTTTACCATAACCAAAAGCGTGTATTAAACGTGTTCTGATGTACATCCTCAAGCTAAGAAGTATCAGAGACAGACTCGTGAACAGCGAAGCGATCAATACGATCCGAGGACCCCATGTGGGCGTATCACTGGCAGCGTTGTAGACCCAGCCCATATTGGCTGATGATCACTCGTGACGCAGTGGGTCTCTGGCAGAGTCATCCACTATGACACACAGAGTCTAATAACGAGTGGGAGGGAGGCGAGCGGTGCGACTTTTCATCAGGACACAAAAGATCAACGGTCTACCGGGCAGCATTAGAAGTGCAGCAAAAGGACGATGGTGCCGAGACGACCCTTTCGTCCGTGCAAGTGATCCCATAATATGTAGGCAGAGGCGTGACAGCTCCATGCCTGTACCATTTGGAACACTGGGAATCCGTCTCAAAATTGTCCCGACGTTGTCAAGGGGCCAACTCGAGGGATTGTACATGCTTCGTACTGCATAGTATACAAGTATACATCTGGTCGAGGCGGCCAGGCCTGGATCCCAACCACCTGCGCCGCCACGACTCGCGGACTGCAGTAGCTGGCTCGAAGCCGCCCCTGAGTTGCATCCATTGGGCAGTTCGTCCCGGGGACCTTGTGTTTGATCAAAGCATTTTCTGCGAGCCGAGGTGCCGACAGTAAATACCTAGGCATCGAGCTAGGAATTATCGTATGTGGGCCTGGGGTGGGCCCCTTCGAACGCCCGTTGCAACATGGCCCTTGCAATCATGAGCTTCGAGAATCTTGAAGCGCCCCCCGAAAATACCCTGAAGCGATCACCAGGTATCGTGGTATTCCAAGGTTTTTCAGCGTGGGTGTTACGCGAACCGTACCCACGCACACCCAGCGGCCTGGGAATGCTCCATCTACACGCGGCGTAGCGTGCTGAGCCCCCTCAAGCAAGGGCATCTGCATGCGCGCCGCTTCTCCGACATACGCGAGGAGGTGTTTGCCATTCGCTTCTTTCTTTCCCGCATCGCAGCTAAGCGAGGCGCATTACGTCCATCTCCGAGGTAATGGTAAAGCCCTGGCATCAAGAGCCTGACATATACCGAACTGCCGGCAGACTGGTGCTTCATATGAACGGGGATAGTGTCTCGAAATGGGTAAGTGCTGTCGAAAGACACTATAACAGAAGCAGACGACGTTCACTATTAGTTCTTGATGTAACTAGTAGTCGGCGGACAACGTCGTGCTCTACAAATATTGTATATGAGCCACAGGCTCTTCGGATTGCCCGACATCTGGATGCCCCGTGGCTCATATATTGTACCGTACTGAAGACTATTCCGTATCCGTATAGTCGCAGTCTCGCACCACTTCGGAGATATGTAGGAAATTTACCGTTGGCCAATCGACTCCGGAAAAATTGAGTTAGGCCACCAGACAGGTAGAAGATGCTAAGGCAATACGATTCGAGGAAACAAGAGAAAATCAATGACATGTAGTCCATCCCAATTATGCTGAACCCTCAGCCTTCGCGGCTTGAGTCTGGCCAACAGATACGAAGGTAGGCACGTGCTCCTTTGATGTTTTGAGGCCCCCGAATATATCATATTGGTGAGTGTCGTGCAAACGGGAAGGATTCATCAATCTCCGTGTGAAGGGTCCAAGTCTCCGGACCCGACTACCCAAGCCCTGTGCTGTGTTGGCTTTCTCGCTCCCTACCGAGGTTTCCAATTACTCGCACAGACGATGGCAATTGTGGATTACGGTTGGTGTTATCGCCCTTCTACAAAGTAGATCCGATCCACACAGCCATTTTTTAGTCCAGAGATCTCCCCTCCCGAGGTCCGCAGGCGAAGCTCGCGTGGAGTCCCCGGTTGTTAACCCGGCAGTCAGGAGGACCATTTGTTGGTGGATGGAGCGTGGTCCTAAGTGGGGCATCGAGGATATCTATCCAGGTATCCCTGAAAGCTGGACCACAGCGCCCAGTGCCAAGACCCAGGAAAATGTGGGTTGACAAGTGGGAACATAGAGTTTAAACTATCATCTCCGCCTGCAGTAGCACAAGAATCGTGGAGTCTCGGACGAGCGTAACCAACTTGACCTTGCCCTCCCGAGTGAAGCCCCTATCATCCACATGGCCTGGTTTGACCACGATGGCACAGATTTATAAATCGTGGCGATCTATTCGCCTAAAAACCTAATGCAGGGCCGTTGTGACGCCAGACGTGGGAGTTTTTCCAAGCGACACTCTGCAGTCTCGTCCCGACTCCTGGGACTCGTCGGCTTTCCTCAATTTAAGTTTTGTCGCAGTCTGAGTCGATCAAACCCAGATCTCAACCAAAGTTTCCACGGCTGTGCCATCAGATAAGCTCAGCATGCGGTTTCTTGGTCTTGTTTCAGTCTGGCTGGCCAAGTCGGCTGCTGGCACCTCACCCAGCGCGCACAAGTACATGTGGCAGCGTGACATCACGAACCCCACCTGCAAATGCTTCCCAGGAGACAGTTGCTGGCCTGGAGAGACACTATGGTCATCTCTAAACACCACAGTTGGGGGCCGTCTCGTGGCTACGACGCCGCTCGGGTCTCCTTGTCATGACCCATACTACGACGAAGAGGAGTGCGCGTATCTTCGAGATGAGTGGTTGTCGCCCGGAATACAGTAAGTGAAGGCCCTGGATAGATGATCTGGATATTTGCTAATCATAGGCGTGGTCTTTAGCTTGGACTCGAGCTCCTCGGTGATGGCACCATTCTTTGCCAACCAAAGCTGCGACCCGTGGACTGACCGCACGAGGCCCTGCGAGCTGGGCAACTATGTCCGCTATGCCGTGAATGCGACAGGCCCCGAGGACATCATCGCTGCGATCAACTTTGCTCAGAAACAGAATGTCCGCTTAGTCATAAGAAACACCGGACATGACTACCTTGGCCGTTCTACCGGTGCCGGAGCATTGGCGGTTTGGACTCACTACCTGAAAGGGATTTCGTCTGTCGAATGGAACGACGCAAACTTCACAGGCACTGCTCTGAAGCTGGGGGCAGGCACCGAAGGGTACGAGCTGGTGCAGGCCGCAGCAGCGATAGGTCGGGTGGGGATAACTGGTGAATGTCCTACTGTTGGTATCGTTGGAGGATATACCCAGGGCGGCGGACACTCAGCACTCAGCACCCAATTCGGACTGGGCGCTGATCAGACTCTCTCCTTCGAAGTCGTCACCGCGTCGGGCGAGCTTGTCACAGCCTCCAGGACAAACAACACGGATCTCTACTGGGCGTTGAGGTGTGTCACCCGCATAGCTCTCTGCTCCGTAATCGACCTGGCTGACACTTGATTCACAGTGGCGGAGGTCCAGGAAACTACGGCGTCGTCACCTCTATGACTGTCAAGACCTACCCAGACGCAGTGACGAGTGGACTGAAATTGGATGTCGAGAAGAAGAGCAACGGCAACTCCAGCTCGAGTGTCTACGCAGCTGTTGATGCTCTCCATGCTGCCCTTCCAGGCCTGGTCGACTTCGGAACCATGGTGATCTATTATTTCACTACCGACTATGTTCAGATCTCCGCCTTGACCGCTTTCAACAAGACTCAGGCGGAACTCGCGCAAGCCATGGCCCCGCTTCTGAGCTGTCTCAAAGCTCAGAATCTGACTTACACGCTCAACTACACCGAAAGTGCAACCTATGCGGAGCACTATGACACGTATTGGGGACCCCTACCAGATGGATGGATCCAGGTCGGTACTGATCAGTTTGGCGGTCGTCTGGTGACACGCCCTCAGCTGACCAGCAGCAACTTCTCGGCCACTTCGCGCGCCCTTGCTGAGAAGGGTGCCATCTTCATCGGCGTCGGCACGAATGTCGGCTCTTTTGGCGGAGACAATGCTGTGCTTCCTGCTTGGCGCGACGCCATCGTCTCGGCTTCTCTTGAGGTGCCATTTAATTTCACAGACCCTTGGAGCGAGGTCTATGAGGAGCAGGACCTCATCACATACACGCTTGATCCGCTTATCCAAGAAGCAACTCCGGGTTCCGGTGCGTATATGAACGAGGCTGATTTCAGACAGCCAAACTGGAAGGAAGACTTCTTCGGAGTCAATTATGACAAGTTGCTGTCGATTAAGCAAAAGTGGGACCCGGAGGGTTTGTTTTACTGTGGTGTAGCCGTCGGAAGTAATGCTTGGACGGTTGCTGAAGACGGACGCATGTGCAAAGCATGATTGGATTCACATTATGATTGCCACACCACCCTAGGACAATAAAGCCGGTAGAGCATAATTCAACAACAACATTCTTCAGCATCACTCACAATGGATATCACAATGCCATTGATATGTTGACGTGGATTTGTGGTGCGTGGTAAATGGAGTCAGAACAAAGACCACTTGGGTACCTTGATCTGACCCACAGCACCTGGGTGCCCAGCTTGGGACCTGGTTTACTTGTGGCATAGACAAAGACGTTGTAATATGATAAATGTGCAGCAGCCTCATGCTTGTGCACACACTACCTAGGTACTCTGAAAGATAAACAATCGTCACTTGTATATGAACAAAGCGCTCCAGGGTTCATTGATCACAAACTATACAAGCCCTGGACCAACAAAACTTCTGATAGCTGATGGTGTAGAGACGAGATCTGAATTCTTAAGTGAGATTCAATGCCCGCTTATCAAGGATTCACTTCTTCCACTACTCTTTCTCAACCTTTCTACTGCAAGCATTACCTAGGTAGTCCTCACCATGTCTCAGCCGAAGACTATCTCAGACTTTGAGCTCATACGCGATCCCATGCCACCGCATTGTCTCTCCACGGTGCAGATGCTTGAGCCCTTGGCCGGCCCTATATCGCTGAGATCTTTCGTGAAAGAATGGCAGTTTTTCGAGATCAGCGACAAGGATGATGTCTTCCTGCAGTTGTACGGGGTTTCGGTTCCGAAGAGAGCATACGTGGTCTTGAATGTAGAACTCCTCGACGACAAGGAGCCGCCCGGCCGTCGTACCCCGATGCGTCTTCACGAGATGATTCTGGACAACTGGGTCGCCACGAACAGTCAGCCTGCAGACCTCAAGTTCGTTGGGTTCGATTGCATCCTCAACAAGACTAGTCGCCAGGCGATCCTGAAGGATTTTGAGCATCAGATTGCCCAAGGTAAGATCCAACCCGAAGCGCTCATTGTGACCGTTGACGCTGATACTTCTGTGGCTTGGAATCAGAACCCGTTTCTGAAGTGCGGGTCACATCTCGCAGAGAGTATCAGGAAAGGTGCCTCTACTGCGCTCAAAGCGCATTTGATGCGGTCCGAACCTCGCGAATCTGCGCATTTAGATATTGTTCTGGAGTTGCCTCAGTAACTTATTTCGTACCTACGTATTCCTATTACTCTCGTGGTCAATGTAGCCCCCTTCTTAGCCGGAATACCTAGGTACGTAGAGATGCCTCAGCTGTAGCTCCCTATGCAATACTAGGCCTCGACCCTTTTTTTGACAAACCCAATCATATACGACTCATTACTTTGTAGCAGAACCGGAGGGAGAGCTGAATGTTGCGGTGACATGTAAATCATATGACATATTCCAAGAATTTTCTTCAGGCCCATGTGAAAAGCACGAGAGCGGTGTTGTCGCCATGCTATACCTACCTAGGTAATCTCAATTACAAATATGATAATACCTAGGTATCATTTTGTTGATGCTTAAGTACCTGCCTGCCCACTGCTGGCCTGAACTCGAGATCGGTGTCTTCAAGCTTGAGCGACGAGATCGAAGCCCGAGTCATAACTTCACAGTCTTGAAATGCGGGCCTTTCCCATAGACCCTCGATTATCTGTGTCCAACGGCGTAAAATCTGAAGACCTTTTGGCTTCTTTCCTCGAAAATTCTGTCATTACCTCGGTCGTGAAGTGCATAAACATGGCTGTATCGTCGTTGCTAGGAATGATGCAAAGCTGGAACTCCCGAGGTCCTCTGGCTGGCTACCTAGGTGCGTAAGTGGTTGCCGTTGACATAGCCTCCGTTGAGTGAGACACTTGTCCGTCGTACATGCTTACACCTCTGATCTCGCCTTAGTTTATGTTTTTTCCCCTTCCCTTTCTTCCTTCTCCTTTTTCATTCTGTTGTTTTCCCCAAAGGTTTGATCAATCAGACCGTGAGTACAAATGTTAAATCAGCAAAGAGGACGGATTGTAAAATCATCGCGAGAGAGAACCAGTAATATCCCGTCAACTTTGTATAATTACAAGGTAAGCTACAGCAGATTATTGCTGCTTTGCAACCGCTATCGATATAGGAATCGATCCCGAGATGTGACTACACAAGCTCAAGGGTTGGTTTCCCTGATGCGGAAGGTCTTGCCAGCTCTCCGAAATGGTCATAGATACAAAGTTAGAAGGGAATAGGTTGTTTGTTTTTGTGCAGTCTGTCGAAACGCAAGAAGCCATCAAAACAGAACAGCTCTGAATAAGAAGTGCAGTAAGAGGTCTGCAGGGCTGCTTGCCGAGGCACCTGTTGCATTCCCGACTGATCGATGCTCCAAGTACGGTAGTCCCTTGTCGTGAGAGTGTTCATGTCCCGGACTCTCGCTATAGAGACTTACAGCATAGCACGCTTATATTCAAAAACATTCCCAAGCAAATACTGCAAGCGCTGAATCTGATAAAGAGTATCGTATTGACCTATTCACCAACAGAATGGAGCGTCCTTATGTTAGATTCTTGGCGACGGAATAACGACACGTATGTGTATCCGGTCCGCGGCGGCCCGGAGGGCCAAGCCTATGGGGACCCGATTTCCGTATTGGGACTAGCGGGCATTTACGTTGGTGAATGCCGTCTACAAAGACCGCGTTACACGCCAGATAGATTTATTTCTTTCCTTCTAATCAACTATCCTTCTGATTGCTTTACTAACTTTATTTATTATAAGGTTTAAAGTAGAACAAAAGGCTAACTATTATGGACACACAAAAATAATTATTTTTATTAAAAAACTTCTAAATCTATAAAAAGCGTATGCAAATAAACTAACAATCGCAAAATAAACGCAAAACAATATTCTCCTATCTTTCTATACTACCTTACTACCCTCCTTATCTATTAACTATTATAATAAACTCTACTAAATCTTCTAAGCTACTAAGCAACCCTTTTTAAATTTTAAAAAAGCCTTATAATTACTTTTTAAAAAACTTGTTTGCTAGCTTAAAAAGCAGCTTAGGCAGTGGCAATAGCAATCTAGCTTATTTACCTAGTTAAAAAGGTAGCAAAGCTAAAAGAGCTTTAATATAACTACAAAAAAAGCTTTATAAGCAAAAACCTCTTAGGCCTTTTTTTTTTACAAAGCAGAAAAGTATTAAAAACACTAACGCAAAACTAAGAAAAATAGCAAATTACCTCGCTAACTAGTTTAATAACTAAACGGCTAATTAGGTTACCCTAAAGACTAAAGTTAATAAAAACTAAGCAACCTTAATTATACTTTATAAGCAGCTAATTAAATAAATTATAATAATTAATACTAAATATAGCAAAATAATAATATATATTAGAAATATTAACACTAAGCTAATAAGCACTAGTTATTATAATACTAAAGCTACTAAAGCCGGCCTTTTAATAGCTATTAAGCTTAACCTAGCGCTATAATTATATACAAGCGTTAATACCTAATGTAAAGCTTATTATCTAAATAGCACCTTAAACCTTAACAGCCTCTACAGCAACTTAAAATAATAGAAAATCTTTATTAAAACAAAGAAAGCCATTAAAGAAACATTTCTACAAATAATTTTAAATTATTAAGCTCTTATTAACGCAAAGCACGCATATAAAAACAAAGTAAGATTTCCTTTTTATTTAAAAATCTCTTACGCTAATTACACTACTTTAAACTGCCTTTAACAAATGTAAACGTTGCTAAAGAGCACACTAATCTCTTATAAAAACTAAGTAATAAAAGTTGCTTTAAAACTCTTAAGAAACTTTTAATAATTTTAAATATAAATAAAAGCTTATTATTAACTAACTTAAGCGCTATTTGTTAAAAGCATTATTTAAATCTTAAATAACTACAACGCTATTTACTTTTCCCTATCTATATTTATTATTCTTTTACCATTTAAAAACAAAGAATACTATAACTTTTTATAGCGCTTTAAAGATTTCTTCTTTTATTTATCAATATATAATTAATAATTTAAAAGCATTTGCGCAGTTTTTATAAATAAGATTAAAACGTATTAGCTAAGCTTATATAGCTAGATTTTTTGCAACGTTAATTAGCATAATTATACAACTGCTTAAATTATTAAAGAAATTATTATTTGCGCGCAGCTTTATAATTACTAAGCAGTAAAGTTATATATTTATAGTATATTAACTGCTATAATATAATTATACAATACTATTATACTATATTATAATTTTAAAGTCTCTTTAGCTACTTTAAACCGCCTAAGCACCATTAGCCTAATATTTATTAACGCTACTATAACCTTTATAATCTTAAACCCTTAGTTTAATAATTATACTATCTTTTTAATTAGTTATACACCTGCTAATGCTAACTAAAACAATAGCGCTAATCTTAGCGCTGCTTTTATTATAGCAGCTATAGCTTATAAAAGTAGTAATAAGTGCTACAATTGTAATAAAATTAGTTACTAAGCTAAAGATTATTATTAAAAGGTGGTATTTCCTAAGCTTTATTAACTAACAAGCTAAAAGATTACCTTAAAAAAGGTGCTCTTTAAAGATAACAAAGCCCTTAACAAAGTAAAAACCTTTTTTAGAAATAAGCGTAATACTTATCCCTTTATTCTCTGCAAACCCTAAGTTTATTTTATAGTTAATAACAATAAAGATAATAATAAATAAATAATTAACCTAAGCTTTTTTAATCGCTTAGCAAACAACTTATTTAACGCTAACCTATAATTTATTATTAAAAACTAGCTAAAAAATAAAAAATAAAAATGCTATAGCACTTACTATATAAAAGTAAGTGTAAATAAAACCTTTCCTTTATTATAAGATAAATACCTTATGAGAAAAAATAATAGCAACCCTTATAATCTCTTTAAGGCACAACTGCCTTTAGGTAAAAAATTTACTATTTTTTTTAATTATAGCTATTTATTAGTATACATTTTTAATAATTTAGCAACTAAATTATAAACTAAGCTATATTAAACAAAGCAGCTAGCTATAATGTATAGCATTAAAGAAAAAGGTTTGCTTATAAACTAAAATATTATTATTAATAGCTAATTTGCTATAATAAACAGCTAATTAAACAGCTTTTTAGTAGCAAATGGCATTATACTTAACGGCACATTTCTAGGTAACTTTATACTTAGCAAATCAATATTTTATAAATAAAGCGTTACTTGCAAAAACAATCCTCTCTATAGCTAATTAATTACCCTTTATATATATTATAGTTAACTAACCCTTTTCTCTAATTAAACAACCTTAAAAATTTACTATATAAATAAGCAAAGTTATATAATAAAAAAAACTATAAAGCTAATAAATAAAAAACTAAAGGCATAATAAAGCAAAGGCACACCTATAAATAAACTTAATATTTTTTAATACCTTTAAAAATATAAAACTTATTTTTCTAGCCTTTTTAATGTAGCTAAAAAAAAACTAAAGCTATTTGCAAGCTTTTAAAAATATAGTATATAATTAATATAAAAGATAACCCTCTATTTAAGCAAACCTTATAATAATATAATTTAGCTTAAGAATAAGCAATTTATAATTTTATTAAAGCATATAATAGCAAGTTAATATAGCTAAGCAAATCTCTTTAGGCCTTTGCTTTATACCTTATGCTAAAGAAACCACTTAGGCAAACTATTAAGCTTAATAAAAACAATCCTTAGGTAATATAGCGCTTTTTTTATATTTATTGCAAAATTAATGCTTATATTAAAAAGCATATATATCCTTTGCTTAATATAATAAATTAAATTTAATATGCGGCAAGCTATTATTAATACGCATTTTTAAACCTAAAAAATAAGTTTTAATATATCCTTATCCGCTTATCTAATTGCAAAAAGACTGCTTTTCTTACTTTTAATAATTTATATAAATAAATTATAATATTATTTAGCCTAATAAACGCACCCGCAACCTTTTAAGTACTAATTAAAAAAATTCTTAAGCTTTTTAAAGATTTTGTTTTTAAACTGCTAGATAATATAGCAGTCTAAGCTAACTTTTTTTATTAATTTTATAAGAGATTACTTTTTTTATTTGCACGCTTAAAAGAGTATAGCATACTTTTTAATACTTACAAATTTATTCTATTTTATATAAAAAATATCTTTCTTAGCTTTGTTATCAACGCTAAAAGCATTAAAGCAGACTCTTTTAAGGTTGCTGCTATTAAAAATTGCCCTAAGCCTGCTATAATAATTAAAGTCTATAGCTTTATAAACGCTGCAAGCTACTTTTGCTACTTTATTAATAATTATTTAGCTAAGTTAAAACTCTTTATAAACTATTATATAAAACTAAAAAAAGCCCTTATAAAGCTATCGCTAAAAGCTAGAAAGTAATAGCAATATATTCGCAACCTTATTATAACTCCTTTATTAATATATATTTTTAATTAGCAACTACCCTATATAATTAATTTAAATGCTAGTTAAAAATACGCTAGCGCCTACTTTTTATAGCTTTATCTTAACTTTTAAACTAGCAAGCAAGTTTTTTACTTTATTGCCTACTTTTTAAAAAAGTTTAATAAAACTTAAACTTGCTATTTAGCGCAAAAGCAAAAACTTTTAAGCATCTTTTTAGCACTTTAATATTAAAAATACTAAGTATAAAATACTAAGGTTACTATAATAATTAATTACAAAAGCCTTAAAACTATTAAAACAAAAGCTAATTAACTACTATAAATTATACAATTCTTTAACGCTATAAAGCACTATAAAATCTATATTATTTACTACTTTAGCATTGTAAACGTTCTTGCAAATTACCTTTTTAAACTATTAAACGCACTTATTAACGCATTTTCCTTTGCTAAAACTAGCAAAGGAAAAAGAGTCAACAATAATTAGCTAACACCTAAGATTAAGCACCCTTATAAATTAAAATTAGCTTAATTTGCAAATAATCTTTAAGCACTTACTATTTAAAGCAAACCTTTTAAAAGCTATTAACTTTAACTAAGCATATAAGCACTTTATAGTTTACAATAATAGCTTTTATAAGTTAGTTAAATATAAGCATTTGCCTAGTAACCTTTTACACTTAAAAAACCTAGCTATAAACAACACTGCCTTGCTAAAAGTATCTAAATTTAAAAACCTTTTAAAGTTAACACAACGGCTTTATTTAAATCAAGGTTACTATATTATTAGCAATATAGTTTACTATTTATTATATAGCTTTTAGCACTTAAAATTAATTTTAACTGCTTAGTAAGCTATAGCAAAGTATTTTTATTGCTAACTAATAAAAAAGTTAAACTCTACCCTTTCTAATCTAAAATTAACAATTTTACTACTGCTTTTTGCAAAATAAGCAATTAATTTTACAATAATTAATAACATCTTTATTTTAATTGCTATTAAATATACTATAAGCTAAATTAAAGCTAAAGTTACGCTAAACTAAATATTTACTAATATTATACCCTTTTTTATAAAGATTACTAATATATTTAAACTACTAAAAAAACTAATTTTTAATAATATTAGCTGCTTTAAAGGCAAAAAGACCTAAGCGTAGCATTATTATTATAAGTTAACTATTTAGCTTATTATATTAATAAAACTTTGCAAAAATAGCAAAGTTAAAAAGGTAAACAGCGACCTTAAGCATATACTCGTTTATAAATAAATAACTAACCTTATATATAATTTAAAAGCTTTTATACATTGCGCTATATTAATTTACAATTAAACCCTTAAACAGTCTAATTACTCTTTTTATTTTCTTTTATTTAATATAACTTTTATAAAGTTAAAAAACGCTTTTTTAATATTTAACTTTGCAGTTTATACTTATAACTTTATTAATAATAAAAAGATTGCCTTTAATAAAAAACTAATCTGCTAGCATAAAGCACTCTTAGCTTATTAAAGAGCAAATAAACTAACTGCCTTAAGAAACTAAATATATGCTTTTTTTTAAGAGAAAAAAGCCCTAATATATATATATACCTTTAGCAACTAGGTTTTACATATATGCTAATGTAGCTATAAATATAAACTATATTATAATAGCTTATAAGCTAGTATTAATTGCTACGCTAGCAACGTATATACCTTTTAAAGCCTAAGTAAAATTACCCTGCCTTTTAAATATAATAGCACTAACTTTTTTCCAGCTTATAATATAAACATCTACCTTATTTAAAGCTTTTAATATACTAATAAAACTATGCTAAAATAAAACTGCGCAAAGCTAGCCGCTAACGCTAGATTAAGCTTAGGTTACTAAGCCTAAGGCTATAAACGGCTATTAGGTAGTTTTACTACCTTTATAGCTATAGTAGTTTTGCTACTCTTATAGCTATAGTAGTTTTGCTACCTTTATAGCGTAGTAGCTTTGCTACCCCTAGTGCTACCAGCGATAGTTAGTAGTAATAAGTAGAGATAAGACGCTTTTTTTTAAAAAGAATAGCTAAGTAGCGGTAGATAATAAGGTATACAAATAATAGAAATAAAGGCTTAAAATAAGCTAAATAAAATGTATTGTAAATAAGTAAACAATGACTAAGACGGTTATATTTAAAAAAAGGAGTAGTTGTATATTTAGTTTATAGCAGCCTAGAGAGCTAAGCCTACAAAGACCCGATTTTTATATTAGGACTAGCGGGCATTTACGTTAGTAAATGCTGTCTATAAAGACCGCGTTATACGCTAGATAGATTTATTTCTTTCCTTTTAATTAACTACCTTTCTAACTGCTTTACTAACCTTATCTATTGTAAGGTTTAAAGTGGAACGGAGGGCTAACTATCATAGACACATATGTATTTACCAGTATCAAATACAGTTAGGGATGCTTAAAATTTATACTTAAATAAGGGACCCACGTACCCTATAACCTTCCGTTTCAGGCTTAGCATCCTCGGCTTTTAATGCTATTCTTATTCAATAGTAATTTGGCGGACTAGGGTTAGGGTTAGGAAGAGGATTGCTTTGGAAATTAGAGGACTTGTAAGTTACGTGGTGATAGAGTCATTTCTGGCCTAATCGGGTAATCAATTGGCCGGGTTAATTAGAGGGCTGTACTCAAATATATCAGTACACGTACTGATTGATTTGACAGTACGGTACTCAAATAGTGAGCATCCCTAAATACAGCCCCCGGCCCTCAGGCAATCCTGGTTCGCGAACAACACCGAGTTCCGACGGCCGCTGTACTGAGTACTCACAACGTTGACACTGCGGCGATGAGTACCTAGGTATCAAGGCTCGGGGTGCGTTTACGGACCTCCCGGGCAGACATTGTCTTCCCACCCCCTTTGCACCCTCAGTCATCGACCGTCTTGAACTGCCCAGGTGAGCACCTGAGTCCGCAGAGCTGATTGATGACGAGGTGCGAGGGCAGAGGCCAGCCGAATAGCACCTAGGCGCCAGGTGCCTAGGTAGTTGTCCGCAGAGGTTCAGATTAGAGGTAGATTGCCAGCCCGACGTGGCCGTTCAGAGAGCACGACAAAGACAATACCCTACGCTGACAGCTACGGAAAAGGAGACATCTTTCTACATGCTTGTCTGTTGACCTGCTGTCAGACCTTCCGGAGAAAAGTGGCTACCGCTCTGCCAAGAGAGTTTCGGTAGCTCGGTGCTGGCAACCTATTACTTCAAATACCTACTAAGTACGTACTTAGGTAGCCCTGGAGGTATCTACCTAGGTAGGTAGGCAGGCATTTGAGCGCCCGAATAATACCCGCGAGTCTACTCGTGTTGTCGCCGCTCACAATATCTGCATATCAACAGGCTGACAGGCAACGAGTGGTAGATTAAAACTTCGGATGCATCCATGGATGTGGTCATTTTTGGAAACACCTGGGTGCTTGCGAGGAGATGGTGCGAGAACGTGGGGCGACTGGCTGATGTGTCCGAGTGCCAATCCCGCCGAGGTCTGCAAGGATTTCCAGAGCTAAGACGCCCAGGTCCGGTCGTGCCAATGGGGTGGATCGAGGTGACAAGATGGGTAGGGGGAACAATGCCACGCTTTGATTGATTCAATCGCTGATAGGACAGAATCGCAATGGTGAGATCCTCAAATGTAACCACGGACACCTGGCAACCTTTACCCGGAGTTACCTAGGAGGTAGTGTTCAATGATGAGTGACGGAAGAAGAAAGGGAAAACACAAAAGCAATTCGATGAGATTTCGGTATAATTTACTGTCAAATTCCAAGCGTCTGGGATAAGATCCTGCGGGCGGTGTTTCGCTGTTTTCTTCGCCAGCCAATGTGTAAAGGAAGAATGGCAAACCCAATAAGCATTGCGGGCTAGGGCACACCAGCCTGACCAGCAAAGGCTCGGCGGGATCCTCAGAGCCCACTTCCGATGTTGCACTCCCCTTTTTTGCTGGATCGAATTTACCCTAGGGACCTACATATTTGCCTCTCTGGGTGGCCCCAGTCTTGCTGACCTTGCTGGACAGGCCTCTGGACCCTCTCGGATGGAGCCATTGGCCCCTTTCGCGTGGTCTGCATACAACGCTGCGCAGGGACAATGCAGAGAATTTCCTGCAACCTGCACCTTTGGGTTAAGATTTGGAGTGTTACACGGCATAAGTACTGACCGGATCCCAAAAGACGTCTTGTTCCAACCTGCTTCCATGCGAACTGCGGCGCAGAATAGTCAACGATGAATACGCCTTTATTCATGTAGGATAGCCGAGAGTCAGTGGAGCACCCGAACACTACCAGGAGAGGCATCGATAGCCACGACGATTGTTTCCGTAACTCTGTCCCGAATTCAGACCGCACTGCTGCTGTGTATTTGTCTAACCATCGACCCTCGTCTATTGAGTCTTGCGTCTTAGACAACCGTTGTAGTTGAAGAAGGTACTGTTGCTCCACGCAAGTAAGGCTGTAAACCTTTACTCCAACTCATAATGACCCGTCTCCGCCATGTGACTCGAGCACTGCACCAGCGTCTCGACCATCTTGCCAACCTCCTGCAGCCGTGTCAACATGGCTTTGTTCCCATCTACGAATCCGTGACACTGGTAAGTGATCTCCGTCTTGGCGCAGAAGTCGCGCACGAGGTTCTGGCATCGGCGTAGATTGTGGCGAGGCACACGTGGGAAGAGGTGGTGCACCGCCTGGAACTGGAGCCCTCCGTGAACGAAATCCAGCCACTCGGGACAAGCGACATCCATGGTGGTGCGCAGCTGGCGCTGGGGAAAGGACTCGGTAGGGCCCAGATCCGAGTGCGGCATGCCCCAGTGCGAGAGCGTGATCTGGACATGAAGCACCATCGTCACGGCGTGGCTCACGAGCACGAACACGACGCGGGTGGGCCAGTCCGGCAGAGATTTCCACAATAGACCGTAGCCGAACCATGTCCAGAAACACCCCATGAAAACGATCTCGAGGTAGCGGGTCCACCAGGCGGAGCCGAGCTGTGAGGCACGCGGCGATAGCAGGTGCATCCACGAGAGGAGGTATAGGTTGAAACGGGCGACGCACATGATCGGGTAATATGTGTACTTCTGATAGGGGACGAGAGTATCGGCGACTTTGTCCCAGACGAATTGGAACTTGTAGAAGGAGCTGAAGATGGACTTGAAGTAAGTGGGCGAGGTGGCGAAGATGGGTACGTTTTGGTTGTCCGGGTCGTGCTCCGGCATGTTAGTGACCAGGTGGTGAACGTTGTGGGAGCTCTTCCACCAGCCAATCGAAAGACCGTTGCAGAAGTCGCCGACGAACGCACCGAGGACGGTGTCGGTGATGAAGTCACCCGTGATGCCACGGTGGCCAGCATCGTGGGCGACGAACATAATTTGTTGCTGACAAGGTAAAAAGGTCAGCTTCATATCACGCGGCGCACCCGGAAGGGGTGGCGGAGGGGGTTGTGTCGAGCAACATACCCAGAACAACCCCAGGCACACAGCCGACGGGATGTACCATTCGTGGCGAAGGAAGAAAAGAAAACCACCGAACAGTATGGAGTAACGGATTGCTTCCTTGCCATATTCTGAGTAGCGGCATACGTACAGCCCCTGGTCCTGTACGAGCTTGTGGAGGGCACGATATTCCGCGCGGATGGCGTCCTGAGTCTCCTGGTCCAGCGAAGGGTAGTTTCTAACGCCGTCCGCGATTTCCTTCTGCTCCATAGCCGCCGCGTAGGCTTCACGAGAGAGTCTCTCCGTCGGCATGGGGCCCGCGGCGGAACTCGCAGCCTTTTCGGCCGAAGGAAGGGACTTGTTGAGCCTGAGTCGACATGTCGACGTTGCGTGGCCCGTGTCGGACTTCTCGTCCTTCTTGGCGGCAACAGACTCCGGCTCGCTCTCGTCAGAGCTCGGTGTGTCGCGCTGGTTGCTGAAGAGCGATGAAACCTCGGCACTGTCCTCTGTGGTCGAGTCCGCAGTGACATCGCTGTCCACATCCACCTCAGCAGCAGCAGCAGCGTCGCCATCAGCTTGGGCAGCGTCCGGCAGCTTGCGGTGGACACCTCCTTGGATGGGCGGTACGAGGTTCGTCCATGGCAGTTGCACTCGACCAATCCGGTAAGCCTTCATGGTTCGGAGCGTCTTATCGAAATGGTATCTTGTGATTGGTCAGCAATGTTGAGGGAGGTGGACGTAGGGTACTGGAAGACCTGGGCAGCTTACGCGTTTATCTCGTCGGTAGCGTCTCTGCCGACCACATGGTGGATGGCAAGATGGCCTCCTGGATGCGTGTGGAGCCAGTTGTCGAGCTTGAGGGCAAGGCCATCGTAGATGACGATGAGATGGCCATCTGCGACGAGAGCCTCAACCTCGCGGGCTGGTATTAGGCGGTCTCTGTTCATTTCGTTGTCGTGTGAGTATGCCTGGAAATAGAACTGTATACGGTATGTTTCCGAGGTTCGCAGGATGGAATAAAAGACAAACAACAACAAAAATTGAAGTAGGACAAAGGTGACCAAACTCGAGCGCAACAAACTGGCGACGAAGAGTCTTACCAATGCTCTAGTATTCTTGGGAGAGGGAAGGCTAGAGGGGGGCAGAGACCGGGAGGGGACCGGAGGTGATTTAGACGGCTGAAACACCAAGGTTGTAAATACCCCGACCTGAGAAGTTTGAGCTTTGCAAAAGCTGGAGGAGGAGGGATGAGGCGGATGGATAAGTGTGGGCGCCGAGCGTGGGTGTAAGTGTGAGGAGGGAGGGAGTAAGTGGATAGGCGAATGAATACGTCGACACACCGGGGATCAGGCCGGCGAGTGGACTGCCGGTGGATGTGAATGGGCAGACCGACCAAGCAAACAGACCAAGGAGTGACTCAAGTTGGACGCCGGCTGGGGAAACAGTCGTCGTGACGGGTCAGGCGTACGGTGCGTGTGCATCAGGTGGAGGGGCAGCACTCGGGGGAAGGAGGGGAGTTTTGGATGGGAAGACGGCACGGCAAGGAATGGACACACAGTACAAGAGAGTGCACCGATGCTGTGATTGATAGCTGCTCAGCCACGGAGACGTGCGAGATGAGCGAGCCGCAGTGGCAAGTGATTGACTAAATACGAGACAGAGAACATCTAGAACACCGTGGGCCTGGTCCTGTTACTGCTACCTTGGCAGCTTCTCCAGCACGGTAGACTTTGACGGTACGCGGCACGGCAGCTGGCGCGGACTGGAGCTGTCCATCTCCATGGGGCAAGGGAAGGCGAAGGAGAAGGAAATGGGCCCACGACAGGGCCGCCAACAAATAAAATTGGATACGGGACAGGACCCTGAAAGTTGGCGGTGGTGGACCGGGAGTGGGGCTGGCTCTTGGGCTTGGACTTGGCCTTGGACCCTGAAAATCCCACAACCGCGGGAGTGGAGTGTTGGAGGGGCGGCTTCGCTTACAAGTACCGCTACGCCTATTGCGTAGCCAAGGGTACCAGCGATACGAAGGTCGCGCAGGGTCAGGGGCTTTGATTGCTCTTGCAGTCGTCGGTGTCTCATTACAATTTCAGCCAATCTTGGAAGGCACGACTCTCTGCAGTCTCCATATTCTCCATCCTCCAGTCCCCTTCCCACGGGGCACCCATCGGTCTATACCACTGGGCGACCACTCTTCCTGCCTCCGTCCCACCGCCGAATTTCCCCCCCTCGAACGGCTCCTCTGCTCTTTCTCTCTTGGCATTCCAATGTTCTGTCCATGCATCATGTGTTGGCGCGCTCGTTTTCCCCCCGAAAACATAACATTGTCTGTGAAAACCTCCGATCTTTTTTCTTGTTATGAGACGGGCACAAGAGGTGATCCATGCTCTGGGCCCAGTTCAGGTGCAACTGTAACTCAAAAGGTTGCTTGGTTTTGGCGCGTCGGGGCATACCTGTTTCGCCCTCTGTCTACCTCTGACAACTCTCTATCTCGAGATCTGTAGATCTGCCATCACGTAATTGTATTGTGATATCAAACACACAACCCTCCATTCGAGATTGCCCCACAATCGGGAAGCTTGATGGGTGTCTGCGGCTAGCCAGAAGAGTGAGCTTGCCCAGTGATATGGAACTGATGCTTGTCGACTGCGAGGGACAGCAGGATCTGATGGAAAACGTCTAGATTCAATGTGGCTGCAAGGCATGGCGCGCTGCAGCGGTTAAAACCGCCTCAACAGGGGTAGCTCCAGCAGGGATAGATCCCAGTCACCACGTGGCCTTCCCGACGCGGAACGTCAGCGCACGCACCATTGACGTAAGCTCCACATATGCCAGGGCACACACTTACCGCTCCAGGCAAGATCCATTGGAGCTCCGGGAACTGGCTCCGCGAACGCTGATGGGCTGGGCTGGGCTGGGCTGGAAGAACATCCTCCTCCTCCTCGCCCCCCTCCCCCTTCTCGTCCCCTCCCCCTATACTTTACTTTTGTCAGGTGGCTCCTGAATGTGGCTCTTGGTCGACCCGTGGTGTCGTCATCGTCATCAAATTTCCCACTCGAAAATCGTCTCGTTCGAACTGTAAACAGTGTGATGTCGAGACATGAAACAGTGTGACTTTCCTCTACCTTGCCAAACGTGACGGGCTGCTTGTCCGCTGAATGATCAAACTGGACAAGTCTCCAGTCTGTCCTCTTTCCGAGATACCCTGTGCCGATCTCGCGACACTACGGTACAAATTTCTTTATTCATTTCGAGGCCTCCTTGGAAAGGAAGTCGAAATTTCCGTGCCAAGGTGGTACAATCAGCCTCCATCCCTTGCTAGCGGGCTTGTGGCCCGACGAAATGGTAGGCTTCACTTGTTTGCTTCCGAGACAGGACAAGCGCGACCAGACCAAAGGTGCCATCCTCGCAGCCTTGGTGTCGTGCCAGGCGGCCAGCAGGCGGCCAGCAAGCGTGCCCAGCACGGCCAGATACCTGTTCACGCTGGGTGGTCCTTGGCCCAGGCTCGGGCACCTTCCCGTTGTCGCCGTCGAACCCCCACCACCTGCGGGCATTCGACCTGCCTGTCGCGCCTGCCAAGTATACTCGGCGGCGCTAGTAGGGCCGCCGATGACGCTAAGCTCCTCAAGAACACAAGAGCTTCCTCCGTATCGCTAGGACTCCAGGGCACGCCTGGACCTCTTGGCTTCTTGATCCCGGGCGGGACAATCATCAAAGCTCAACCTTGCAGTTGTGCAATGTCTGGTGACCGGCAAACTTATCAGACAGTCCAGCCACTCCGCCTCAATTGGCACCACCAGCGACTTCTCTGGGACATTCATCGACGAGGTAACGCTGCTCTTTTAGACCCGTCCAATCGAGATTTTATCCGCTGACCCGAGTAGAGATTGTAGCTGCCGGCCACTACCAGAACGAAATGTTCAGCATGGTCCATGGAATTGCCTCCATAGCTCCAAAGTAAGATATGCTCTTTTGTATTGTACCTCTCACGTTAGGTCCTCGACAATCTCGGTCCCGAGGTCGCTTCTGGCCCGAGAAGAGCCACGTCGACGATTTTAGTCTGCCTCGATAGGTCTGGCCAGGACGCAATCCGGCCGAACACTGAGAAGCCCAAGCTTTCCAAGGATTCACAGCCCCATCTCAACTGGCCCGTCATGGACGTGCAGCAGCGCCAGACTGTTCAGAGTCGAGCGCAGAACAGTGGGTACAGTTGCGTGGGTTGGTAACCAACCTAAGCACTTAGCCACTCAAGTACCTACCTAGGTAGGTAGGTGCCCTGCGGCTCCAGGACACTGGGCGACGGTGAAAAAAGTGTGCACAACTTTCGAATTCATCCTTTGGAAAGTTGAATTTTGTACGTCAACGATGATTGGGCGCTTGAACTAGCGAAATAGTAAAACTGGAGGAGCTTTGATAATTAGGCAGTAGGTATTGTTTGAAAGCTCTCCGAACCCTGGCTCTTATGTCGCTTGAAAAGTCCAAGGCCTGCCGTCATCACGGCGACCCCGAGCCGACATCGAGGGTGGTAGAAGAAATCAAGGGCAATGGGTTTTCGGTAGCACTTGGACCAATGGCGACACCAATTCAAACGCTGTGCCTATCAGATCAGATCACTGTGTTCTAAATATTTCTTAGTGTGTTTCACTGCGCTATATTATTTTTCAGACTATCTCACTGTATTGAAGATTTCCTGGAATAATTCACTGTGTGCAATGCAAACTACGCTAGGCAAATCTTTCTTTCTACGGATTCCCTGACCCTCCCTGGCTCTCTATGGTCCTCCCTGCTCCTCTCTCTCTGGTCCTCATCGGCTCTCTTAGCCAGACCAGCCAGACCAGCTAGGGAGGTTCAAATGGCAAAAATACTAGAGAGCTAGTGGAAAAGGACCAGAGAGGAAGGACCAGAGAGGAAGGGCCGGAGAGGAAGGGCCAGAGAGGAAGGGCCGGAGAGGAAGGGCCAGAGAGAAAGGCCAGCGAGAGAGGTTAAAGATGATAAGGAAAGATGAGAATGAAAGCATAAGAGAACGGGAGAACGGAGAGGATGCCGAGGGGCTGGGAGTACGCAAGCTTAAGAAGACAACAATCCTTAAAGTCACAGAACAAAGTTTTGCTGTGAATCCATTTGCATTGTACACAGTGAAATACTCTGAGAAATATTCAACACAGTGAAATACACTGGGAAATAATCAGCACAGTGATTTGATCTGATAAACACAGTGTTTGAATTGGTGTCCAACCAATGGAGTCAGAGCACTCTGTTATAAAGTCGCCCGAATATCGCTATGGGTTGGTGATTCATCCGAATATGGAATCTCGCCGTTCCGTTGTCAATTTAAGGGAGGGCATTCTCAAATACGCTGCTCAAGTGAACTGACCATCTTAAGCACAAAGGAAGGAGTAATATCAGCAGGCGGTGAAACAAAATGTGGAAGCACAGCCTTTTAAATATATAATATCGATATGGCACACGGCGAAGAAGGGACAGTTTGCCGTAGCAAGAAAGAAGAGGAAGGGGGGGGGGTTAAAAAAAAAACAGGATCTTTCTTGACTGATCGAAAGGATGTTGCAAGCCCTATCCACCTGCGGGAGGCCGGGGCACCTGGGCAGTGGACAAGCCGTACGCTCAGCAGATGCTCTTTCTGGGTTCAGATGAAGCAGCCTGACTCGTGGACATGAAGATGCGTAGGGGCGTTCGACAGCTCCCCGAGAAACGGGCGATGGGAAGATGACAACGAGATTGTGCATCTGACATAGGCATGTTAAGGAACCGCACCTGATCTTCGAACTACCTAGGTACCTAGACATGCTGTTGATGTAGCTCCGCACTGGTAATATTCACTCATTGCCTCTAGATCTAGTACACATGTACTTGGGTAGTAGTTCACCTGCCCGTACGGACCTCTTGGCCTGTGCAAAGCCCCAAAATGCCTCAATCTCACCACCTCCCAATTCCTCGCCACCTGCAACATCCACAACACCCCAGTTCAGACTACATAGCCACTCGACCGTATCGATATACGGAGCAGGTCACGAAGCCTTCACGGGCGCGCAGGGACCGAGGCCGACCTCCGGATTGAGGTTGTGTTGGGGACAACACGGGTGAGGCACGCTGGTGGCGCGAAGGGACGGATCCGCCAGTGCGGTCGGCGACGATGAGATTTGGGCGTGCTGATCGTGTCTGGCGGGGACGACATCCCATCTCGTGCACGGAGTAGTGCACCGTGGCGAGGAGGACTGGAGCGGTTGCGACAGCATGGAGAATGGATGCATCGCAGCATCGATGATGGTTGGGTCTATGCGTTACACCGAGGACGAACAAGAGAGGCAGCAGACAGAGGCGTGTTCTCACCATTGTGAAATCTGCAGCATCAAGAAGACCCGGAGTGGGATGGAGATTTGCTCGTCGACTTGCCGATATCACAAAGCACGCACGTTGATACCCAAGGGCGACAAGCAGGCCGAGACCATTGAGACACAACTCCAACATCGAAGGTTCTCGTCGGGGCGGTACATCCTGTATTGTTTCGATACCGCGTGCCCGGGGGGGGGGGGGGGGGGGGGGGGGGGGGGGGGGGGGGGGGGGGGGTGGGGGGGGGTGGGGGGGGGGGGGGGGGGGGG